>QANX01006420.1:0-51246 GCA_003254975.1 Ochetophila trinervis | reverse complement strand
ATATATATATATATATTAATATTTTTCTTCCTTGATTTTCTTTTTGACAGCTCTTATTTATTTATTTATTTATTCATTCATTCATTCCAGTGGAGGATATCTTATCAACTGGTCATTTTTAAAGATATTTAGCTTGTTTTATTCGACTCTTTATAGATGTTCATGTTTATCTTATTTAGTTAGCTAAATAGAGGAAGTTTTCCAATTAATTAATTTGAATAAATTTACAATATATTCATAATGTATATTGCTTTTTGAATTTCTTAATGAAAGATTGAGTAAATTTCTTTCTTTTTATTTATTTATTTATTATTTAGATGGACATATGAATAGGGTTAATTAGTTGCCAAGAATCCAGGGGGAGTTTTTGTGTGGTAAGCTGTGGATAGAAATGAATCAGAACGAGATGAAAAGTGGTGGTCTACCCTGTTTTCATTTCGTACACAAATGGCAAAAAGTTGTGGTGATGGAACACTTCAAAAACCCAAACAGAAGTGCCGTCACAAAACACATCATCAACATGCATGTGACGTGCTCTTCAAGCCGACATAATCTTTTTCCATAATATTCCTATTTATTTATATACACACACACACATACACATATAAATCTTCCCTAAAATCCTTTGTAAAAACATGATTTTTCCATTCAGAGTGGGCTTCATCTACTATTGTACATAGCAATGTTGGGTCTAAATTTTTGATAAAATTAATACACTAATGAATACTACGTGTAACTTTAAGCACCGCATCTGCCTAAGAGTTCCAAAGTTTCATGTAAGAGATTGGCCTTAATTTTTAACCAAAAGATAAATTTGGATCCATATAACAGAAAACCAAAACAGAGTATTGTTTTGATATACTATAAGCATTGAATGAACGATGAAATAGTACACCATCACAAGGCAATAGATTAATATTGGTACTATGTCAGATGGTTTTGGAGACTATTGGAATTTGCATTAATCTTCACTAACATTAGGATTTCTGATCATGTTTGGTGATGCCTCAAAATGGGAGTAAGAGTTAAGGGTGGGATAATCCAAATCAACCTGACAAAACCAATCAAACCGAGTTGTACGATTCTGTGTTTTGTTAAACAGCAGTTTTGTTCAGTTCTTGTATGGAAAAAACTGTTTGATCAATTTTCATCCAGACCGAATCAAATTGAACCGAACCACATATATACAATATTTTCTATTTTATCACACACCCCCCCATTGGATTTCCATCACAGCTTTCTTATCTTCCCCATTTTCAATTTCATTTTTTACAAAATTAGAAATTTTAAAATGCTGAAATTTTTGAGCCATCTGATCATTGATGAAATCTTTCCCATTTCGACATCTCCTGCTTCCTAGTCTCTTCTTCACAGAAGTGAAAGCCCTAGAATATGGTTGAGCCTCCTCTCTCTCTCACGCCTCATTATTTATGTCTCCCTGTGTTGGCTTAATAATCTTATAATTGTTTTGATAATACACATGGCTTTGTTTGATTTGGTTTGTGTACCAAAACAAATTTACAACTTGGTACACTTTGTGTGTCCAAAATTTCTCAAAAATAATGACCAAGAAAAAAAAAACAAAAAAGGCCGAGACATAAATGTAAGTATGGTTTTGCATAGTAAAATGTAATTTTTGTACAATTGGAGTCTAAGGGAGAAGATAATCACAAAAAGGCTACAAATGCTCACCGCTTATGCCAATTGAAAAAGGCATTTTATGTTGCATATATGCAAAAGGTTTGGGGAAAACAGCTATCTACTATCTAGCTAGGTCCAAATGGGAAAATATATGTACATAGCAATTCATAAGGTTTAGTAGTTTAATTTCCCCACTAGTAAAGATCCAATTTGGTAAACTAATACACTTATTTCCTAATTCGATACCAGTCTCACTCTGTTACATATAAACAGCAAAACAAACCAAAATCTTGTTCACTATTCACTCTTCTTCATAACCAACGCTGTCTGTCGATCTGTCAAACTGGTAGGATTTCCATGGACCTAGACAATGATGTTGCTGATGAAAATGTGTTACCTTGTTTATCCCGCTGCGCTCAAATAAAAACAAAAACAAAATATTAATATATAATTTCTTTAGCATATTCAGAATTGGGTTTATATTATAAATATATGATTCAATAGTAATGAATTTGTATATTTATATCAAATGTGATGAGTAAGCAAATTAACCATCTCAACAATATCCGTGTTCTTCAAAGCTTTTTCCATCTCATCAAAGACTAAATCAATGGTTGGTCGACCTTTGCTTGATTTGGCAACACAGAGGACAGCAATGAGCAAGATGGATTCGAAGTCAACCCAGTTGACTTCTCCACGTAGGCGTGGGTCTTCAAAATCACTGAGCGGACGTATTCCCATACTAACGTCCTTTGCCTGCAAAAACCCAAATTCGACTTTTTAATTTGATTGCTAAGCTTTTACCTCCAATTTCTATTTCCCTTAATTCTATAGGAAAAGAAAATTACATGCAAGAGTGATAGCAGTACTAGACTAGTGCTTGTATTACCTTCCTGGTAAGTTGGTCTCTAGCATCAAGATCCAACTCAAAAACTTTTTGTCCAGATAAAAGTTGCAGAGCAACGATGCCAAAACTGTAAACATCACTGGCACAGGTTAACTTAGCGTTGCTCATATATTCTGGATCCATATAACCTATAGTTCCTCTAACATCTGTGAAAACTTTGCTTTCCTCCATTCCCAGCATCTTTGCCAACCCAAAATCAGATAACTTGGGTTCCAAGTTATCTGTCAAGAGGATGTTGGTAAGCTATATATACACAAACAAACACAAAATCATCATCAATTAAAAGAGAAAGCATAATTGAAATCCCTCCTCGAAAGGGTTTGATTTAATATGCTATAAGTTCTGAAGTATATCTAAGATTCAATTTATTTACCTTAATATCCCTGTGGACAATACAGCCATCAATGTAATGATGGAGAAACCTAAGAGCAAGCGCGCAGTCTCGTAGAATTCTCACTCTTCTAGGCCATGTTAAAAGAGTGTCTTTTCCTGGTAATACATATAAGATTCAAAATGCCAATTTACGAAATATTTTTGAGCAAAATGGAATTAAAAATAAATAAAAATAAAAAGGGTCATAAAATTGGTTTGCATACTTAGGAGATGGTGAGCCAGATCCCCCTGTGAACAGTACTCATAAACAAGATAATGTTCATCGCCTTCAACGCAGCAACCAAAGAGGCAAACCAGGTTTGGATGTCGAATCCTCGAAAGATTATCCACTTCCCTAGTAAAAGAATCGGATTTGTTGTTCTTGTAAATGTGTTTGATAGCCACAAACTGCCCACTTGGTAACACGCCTCTGTAAACCTGGCCTGCACTGCCTCGTCCCAAGCACTTCTTCTCATTCCCAAAATTCATGGCGTTCTCAATCTCTGCCTTGGAGAACCTGTACAGACCCGACCATGTCGTTTTCTCCTTCGATTTAACCGCTTTTTTCTTAAGAGTCTTCTTCTTGGTTGCAATTTTTATCACCGTAATTATCAGTCCTAATGTAATAACCGCTATTACGATTGCAAACAGTGCTTCTGCCAGCGAATCTGATCGAGTTCAAGAAGAGTAATTATTAATTAACTATTTCGACTTTCATCTCCAGAATATATATTATCAAAAACAACCCAAATATCTAGTCGAATGAAAATAAAATAGTTAATAATTTACTCACGTTGGAGTTTGAAGAAGTCTGGTCCTGTAAATAACCAATCAAAGTTATTTTGGTCAGTAAACCAGATAAAAGAAAATTAAATTTAGTCTCGATGCTTAAAATTTGTCAGGATCATGTATTACTGTTAACAGGAAAGTAATAAGTGACCTATTATTGGTAATACGTTCGAGAGACTATATATACACACACACATAAATACAAGTTCGTCAATAGTTAAGATAGCATGATGGTTTTTCTACAACGATTGTTACTAATAACATGTTATCAGCTATGATTTTTTTGCTAAAACAGATTATCAGCGACAAAACTATGGCCAATAATAGATTATTAATCACAATTCTGAAGGAAAGACCATAACTATATATATATATATATATATATATAAGTATAGTTCTTACCGAACTTGTCTAAGCCTGCCAAGCACCAATAGAAATCCTGGGTGGAAGAGACATTGTCAAAACGGTGCGCAGCAACAGATATAACAGCAGCTATTGCACAGACTTGGATTTCTTTCTTGTGGTTGGTGTTTGCCTGAGAAATTTGCACAAGAAGGTCTCTCAAGTGCAAAATTGCAGTGGTACACTTCGAACAGAGCTGAAAGTTACTGTCCAAACTCGAGCAGAAGTACTGAGCTTCTTTGTAGGATGGCTGTAGCTGAATGAGCGGTAGAGTTAAGTTGGAGCATTTTGTGTCGCTGTTGTAAAAAAGGTCGTCAAACTGACAGGATTCTATAGACACGTTTTGTTGTCTGCGAAAGGGTTCAAAACTGCAGTTTGTCCAGATATCACGTTCCACGAAGATGCTTCCCTGCGTGTCCCACGCTTGCAGTGCTAGAGCTCGCGACAAGGCGATCAGGACGTTCCGACAGCACCGAGTTGTTGGAAAGCTGTCCCATGCCTGTATTTTCTCTGTCGTCTTCAATGTACACTCCCCGCTTGGTTGGTAAGGCTGCGCCGTGAAATTTAATTCGCATTTTCCTGCATTGTTTTTCGTGCATGAATCAAAATCTGGGGATGTCAACAGGGCGGGTATTACCCGAATCTACAAAATTCCAATCCCAACCCGAACATGTTTGTCATTTAAACAGGTATATCTAAATCCGATTCTGTGCGGATTCACGGATACCTGAACCCGACCAACCTAGTTTTATTTCTTTTTATTTTATAACTCTCATCGTAAAAATCTCAAAACATGACCAATTTAGTAATTTTTTTTTTCTATTTACTATCATATTTTTTTAATTTAAGAATTATCTTTGCAGTTTTAATCAATGGTTTATGTCTTAACAATTTTAACTTTGTTAGTTTTTTATTGTTGTCATTATGTTGTTGCTTTTACTATAGCTGTTTTTTTAATAGCCAACGTATATTAATATAATATCAAATAGGACGCTCTTTTATAAATTGTAATTATACATAATTCATCCATTTGTCTCCTCTTCATCCCTTTTGAGCAAATCTACTTTTAATATATGTGTTATATATGTTTGCCAATAATATATAGATGGTTGAATTAGTAAATAATTTTAATTTTGTTTTAAATAAAAGTTTGCAGTTGATCTATTAGAAATTTATGGTTTCAATTAGACATTGTCCTCAAATACATCAGAATATGGATTTTAAATTTTTATTGAAAATTATCATTTTATTTACACTTCAGGCAAGTTTTTAATTGAGATACAAATAGACCTGACAATGTGTTGTGTAGGCAAGTTTTTACTTAAGATACAAATAGATTTGACAATGTTTCGTGTCGTATTCGTGTTAAAATTTTCTCATTTAAACCTGACCCGTTAAGCTTTCGTATTAAAATATATAAACCCAAACTCATTCATGAAATTATCGTGTAATCCGTTATCCAACCCGTTAACATATTAAAAAATAAAAAATACATTTGACTTATAGTTCGTAGTACATACTAAAAAATAATGAAGCACTAAAATATCCTTAAAATTATATATTGAAAAAAAAATACATATGTAACTTCTACAGAAACACCATTAATACTAGAAGTTTCATACTCACTTTAAAGAACTCACAGAGTGAACTGAGTTTAAGAAACTTTGAGCTTAAAACTAAAGAAAAATGGTCTTTTTGAGGAAAAAAAATTGAAGATTAAAAATAGCAAAAATGCAAATGACTATCAAATGGCAAAAACATGGGCTAAATTGACATTTGAGGTTGGGAGGCAAGAAGGCAGAGGCGGATGGTAAGTAATCTAGCAGCAGCTATTTAGGTTTTTTTAGTTAAATTACTAAATTGTCATTAAAGATTAATGAGTCTAATGAGTTTTCGCGTTTCAACTCGTTAAGATAACGTGTTTATAATGGATCAACCCGTTATCAATCTTATCCACTTCAGATAAATTCAAACCCGTAAAAAATGTTTATATTCGTATCGTGTTAATGAGTTATGTTGAAATTTGTCTAAGTCTAGATACAAACACATAAATACACACAAACAAACACACACACAAAAATTTAAAAAAAAAAAAAAACTAAAAAAAAATATATATATATTTGTCAGGTTTAATTGCCATTCTCATCAAAATTTTAATTGCGTAATCAAAATAGTTAAAAAATTGTGAATATCTACACCATATAAATTAAAATTATAGTATACAATATTGTAGAAAAACCTGCTAGTGCAGAAGTGGCAGACAGGCAGATGAGGAAGGCGATGAGGACCAGGAGGGAATAAAGACAGGTTTGCTTCATATCCGAACTATATTATATATAATATGGATTTGAAATGGTGAAGATGAGCAGGGCTAGATAACTTCTACATGAGAACGGAAAAGTGATGAGGAATATCAATTGGAAAGTTCTCTTGGGGAAGAATGGGAAGTGAAATAATTATAGCGAGAAAATTTCTTGTGAGTATCGAATCATTAACACATAACACAAAACTTTGCTTGTTACAGCTTTGGTGATACTACCTGCTTAGATATCCACGATGGGGTTTTTCAAATTTTCATGCTCAAAATTATGTGTTCTTTGCTAAATTCCCCTTTGGAACTACCTCCACCGCTAATTGGCTCCTCTCATAATCTAAATCAAAGCTGTTCCGATCCTCTTTATTATTTCTTTATTTAATTTATATATCCACACTGTATTATTGATATTATTTTATTAAAAATATGGTCAATTTTTTTGCCACATTCATCCAATTCATTGCATACCCAATACTGTATTATATCATTTTTAGATATTTTTTAATTTTTGTTTTATATTTAAATATTATCTTCTTTAATTTTGCAAAATTGGCTGCTTTCTTTGAAACAAATAAGTGGATCCAAGCCCAATCTGAATGAACTTTTATAGTCCAAATCCTTTTGGTGGCCCAAATGAACTAAGCCCAACTAAATTAGGGCATATTTGTTTTGCCCCAATTGAAAATTTCACGACGGGGATACGAGAAATCTTCATGAAGCTTTTTCCGATTGAATTCGTGAATAGATATATATATTTTGCCTGGTATAATTTCGAATCTCTTCGTTGTTTTCCCTTTCCGGCCGATAAATGCTATTAGAAAATGTCCTTTCGTCAAACAGCTCCTAGTAACAAGCCAAATGGTGTCGTGGACCTTTTTTTTTATTTTTTATTTTTTTTATGGGCTGTCGTGGGCATTTTTGAAAAAAAAATATTATCCGTGACTCTCAATCATCATATGCAATATCATTCAATAATTTATTCATCATATACAAAATCACATAATAATAATTAATTAAAATATAAAATCATCGTTACAACAATGAATGACAAATTATAATATAATCTATGTACGGCTTGTAGATAAAAAAATTTAAAATCAATAAGTTTTCAAAATATTCATTAAAATTTACCATTGAAGATATAACAATATTTAAATATTTTTTTTTTTATTTACTTAGACTATTTTTGGTAGAATTTTTATGAAACTAGTAATAGTTTTTAAAATTTTAAAACTGTTTTTAAAAGTGTTTAAAATTTTCAAAAACTATTTTAACTACATCAGTAAAATGTAAATTTTAAAAATAAAAATATTTAAAAAAATAAAAATAAAAACTATTGTAAACATAACTTTATTTATTTTAAATTATAAACAACTATTGTTTGATAAATATTTTTAGTAAACATTTAACTCTACTATTTTAAAATATTAATGGCACGTGGCGTGTAAATTTGCATAACATAAAAATGGGAAAGAAAGAGGGCACGTCACAGTGCTTATTTCCACACGATGTCTGCTTCTTATCCGTCCGACCGTACACCACTCAAAAACCAGCTTCTCAACTCCTCCTCCCTCTAATCCTAAGCACACAACCCAAATCACCCTTTTTGGCGCCATCTTTGACATCTTCCTACAATATCTTCTTCTCAAACTAGAGGAGCTACCTAGCTTCTGCCATGCTAAGCATCTTCTCCTCCATTGTTCCATCCTATACAATCCAATCTAAGGCATGCTTCTGGCTCATTACATTGATTCATCTGATTGTTATATGTATTTACTTTTTTCTGTTTGTCTATGTTAAATTCAACAATTATATGAATATGGGTCACATGTCAATTGTCATTTTAAGGTCCCACTGAATTGGCAGAACAAAATACCCCAAGTGTGAAGTGATGACTGTGTGACTAATGAAAATATATTAGATATTACTCTATGAATTTATGGTACTCATTGTATGTTCTCGAATTTATCATTTAGTATTTTTATTTCCAAAGGTAATAACTTTAATTGAGAAGCATTTCAATATTAAGCAAAAATTCCTGTAGAATAAAGAGCTGATTGTTTCATTTCCATATGTAAAACTAATATATACATGCTTAAAGAACCAATGCAAGAAATATGTTTATGGTTCCTACAATTAGTTTCTAGAAAGTAAGTAGGGTTGTTGAATCCTGATAACATATTGAAACTGTACCCAGATTGCAGTTTGAAGTAGCATAGGCACTGAGGTATGGCACTGGTTGCGCATTCAATCTGTTTGTCTAATAATGAAAGTATTGGTAATACATGTATGAGGTCCAGACTTGCAATTTTTGATGAAAGGTTCTACCGGAGAAGGGCTATTCGTTTCCGTGTAATACTGAAATTTCGCTCCACTAGCAGAAGGTCCAGGTATTTCCAGTTGATCAGTTCTGATAGAAATTTTAATGGTTTGGGGTCAAAATGTTGGACATTGCCATTTAACAAGACAGAGGAGATTTCTTCATCATTCGGTACAGGCACAAGTAAATCTGAGGTAGCTCCTGAAACATATGATCTGCTAATGCAAGCTTGAATAAATAATGATTGCCTTTAGGGAATATACTATACATATAGTTTTGCTTCCTCTTTTAAGGTGAGATGGGAAATTAAGTGTCCTGTTGAACAAGTATCAAATGCCCTTAAACAATGGCGTCAGTTGCACTTCGTGAAAGTTGCTGGTCTATTGGCTTGCATGTTTTTGGTCATCCCATCAGCTGATGCTGTAGATGCTCTCAAAACTTGTGCCTGCTTACTGAAGGAATGCAGGTAATTGAGATAAAATAGTTTGATTCTGGTGATTGATTCTTTTTATTTATTACTTTGTCCAACATAGTTCTTAATCTGGATGCTGTATCTTCCATACATGTCAGGGTAGAACTTGCAAAGTGCATTGCAAACCCATCATGTGCTGCAAATGTTGCTTGTCTCCAAACTTGCAACAATCGACCTGATGAGACTGAATGCCAGGCTAGTTCTTTATCTTTCTCTTAAAAACATTGTCGGTGTTCTACTTTATACCAAGGGAGATAATGTCTGGTCTCATATTCTTCTGTCTTCTTCCCTTCACAGATAAAATGTGGGGACCTGTTTGAAAACAGTGTTGTAGATGAATTTAATGAATGTGCAGTGTCCAGAAAGAAGTGTGTACCAATGAAATCTGATTTGGGAGAATTTCCTGTCCCAGATCCTGCTATTCTTGTTAAAAACTTTGATATTTCAAATTTCACCGGGAAGTGGTTCATTACAAGTGGCTTGAATCCAACCTTTGATGCTTTTGATTGCCAATTACATGAATTCCATACTGAATCCAACAAACTTGTGGGGAATATAACTTGGAGAATACGAACGCCAGATGGTGGCTTTTTCACTCGATCAGCAGTGCAGAGATTTGTGCAAGATCCTATCCAGCCTGGAATACTGTACAATCACGACAATGAGTATCTTCATTATGAAGATGACTGGTAATTCCTGTAACACGTTATGTGCCTAGTTTCTCTATATGGTGCGGTTGAGAAAGAGAAACAATTAAGCTACCAGGGTTATTTTTGATGCACTCTTGAAGTTTCTCTATTGATGAATTTGGCTGTGACTTTTGCAGGTATATCCTGTCATCCCAGATAGATAATAAACCGGATGATTACATATTTGTGTACTACCGGGGCAGGAATGATGCATGGGATGGCTATGGTGGTGCAGTTGTATATACAAGAAGTTCAGTTTTACCAGAAAGCATTATTCCTGAACTAGGAAAAGCAGCCAAGAGTGTAGGCCGAGATTTCAGCAAGTTCATCAGAACAGATAATACTTGTGGGCCTGAGCCTCCTCTTGTAGAAAGGCTGGAGAAGAAGTTAGAAGAAGGAGAGAAGACAATTGTAGAGGAAGTTGAACAGATAGAAGGGGAAGTAGAGAAGGAAGTAGAAAAGGTGGGGCAGACTGAGATGACATTATTACAGAGGTTAGCTGAAGGGTTCAATGAGCTTAAACAAGATGAGGAAAATTTCTTAAAAGGGTTAAGTAAAGAAGAGATGGATATATTGAATGACTTGAAAATGGAAGCAAACGAGATAGAAAAAGTTTTTGGACGAGCACTGCCACTCAGGAAGCTGAGGTAGGCTAAGAAAAGGATGGAATTAGTAGTTACACTTGCACCCAAATTTTACATTTTATTTATTGGAGAATAGAAACATAAATTTACATCCATGTATGAATTCTAAGGATGGTATATACCATTTCATTTTTTTTACCTTCTTTAATTATGCTTTTTGTTTTCTTCTTTTCTAGAAATTCTCTGATAACTGGTTAGCATCGAACTCCTGCAACCGATCCATTGTCAGTCTGTAACTCCTTTGTAATAACAATTGTTTAATTCATAGTTACTTTGCCTGAACTCTGAAAGGATTGAGTTGCCTTGAGCTAGTTTATATTTTTAAGTTCTGATTTGTGTTGTTCAAACAACTACTTAATACCTGACAAAAATGTTTATAAAACCCTAGATTACCTAGCAGAACAACCAGTTAAGCTTTAAAGTAGGACACCTTTTTTCTGTTTTTCCTCCTCAGCAACCCAACCAAAACTGAAATACCTTGAAGACAATGATTGCATTGCACTTGCATTTCTTAGAATAGCAGGGGTCACAAAAACCAAGATACTATTATCAAGGGTTTTGCTTTTTAGAACCCATCAAAAGTTCACATTTAGAAATGTTGCTTAACTTATCTTTTTTTTTTTTCAAAGTTATATTCAAGCTTGTGTAATGGTGTAAATTATATATACATTAAAGAAATGAACAAGTTGTGCAAATATTACTTTTTTCTTTCAATTTTTTTTTTCCTAACTTAATTTGTAGTATGAAAAATAAAAAAGATAATGAAAAGCCTCTTATCTATTTTGATCCCATGGAATATTTTCTTTGCTTTATCAGCCGCAGGAGCTTCTACTTTTAACTCAATGTTACTATAGTTTTATGCTCCGTTTACTCTTCGGCTTGATTACAACCTTTCTTATAGAGACAAAACATCCTTCATGCTCTGCTGTCTTCACAAATTATATAAGTTTATATATTTTTCAATTTGGAATACCAAGTCCTGTCGGAATTATCCTGCCCTATGAAACTCTCCGCCACCCTGATTTGTCTGTTAGAAGATGCTGCCACAACTTTGTCACTTTGCCGTTACTTGTAGCTTTTCCCCTCTTTTTATTTATATTTTTTATTTGTATTCTCTTCCATATCTTCAAATATCAATGACATCACATGTACAAATGTTTTGCTCCCCAAGGAAATAACCCACAATGGTTTATTTCCATGGGCTATATGTTTACTTCTAGAATGTGTTTGTTCATAAAGCAGTTATGGTTATTTTAAAAATAAAATAAAATAAAATAAGAAGAAGTGGAATTTTGATTTAGTTTTGCTAGTTTCCTTCTGAACATTAGCAGCAGAAGAAGAAGTTGTATCTCATCTACCATTAATGGCCCCCTTGAACTAGCATATAGTGAATCTGTAAAAGACAACTTATGAAATGATTAGGTTGAACTAGTAGCTCAAGATAGGTCCTGCAGGGTCATCCATGAGCTCTCTTTGTTCTCCTTATCTTGTGTTCTTTTTCATGTTTCTTTCCCTTTTATTTGTTTTGTTTTAGCTCTCTAATGTTGTGGTTTAATTTGCAGGGGGAAAATACTATTTTAACATTACCTATATTGCCTGCTAGTTGTTTAGGCCTAGTGGTAAGGTAGAATTTAATAGGTGACCTTGACAACATTTATTATTTTCTGATCATCATTTGTCACTGAAGAGTTTGTAGAGTTTGAAGAAAGAAGGTGCATCAAAAATTAGTAATGGTTTTCAGCATTAGTATTCAGCCTGCTCAAAGTTACAGAATTGTTGTCTTCGTTCAAATGGAATTTATCTGGTGTACTTCTGTCAATAGTAAAATACTTTCAAAATTGAGGATCTCTAGGCATCCAGTAAATGCACAAAACAGCTTAATCTTTTCTCCTCAAAATTTTTATCAACGTGTTGAAACTTATTAAAAATTCTGTTGAGAATGCATCTCAAGCTGAAGATTGGTCTCCCATATTTGACAGTGAAAACCATGTCAGGCAACGTTTATTCAGCACCAAAATTTCCTGGTGAAGTTGAAGTAAAGCTTCATCAATACTTAAGTCTTATAATCAAGGAACCTACTTTCTGGCAGAAGATATATCAATATAGTACCAGTTCACGTTTCTCCTTGAGAATTCCTGTTTTCATTTTCTATTCAAGTTTTGAACAAACTTAGCCAGTGAACCATGCAAGTATGCTTGATATTCTTCACTGACATCGAGTTCCTCTTGTTTCGAACTCCCTCCAATTTTTACCATTTCATGTGTGCTCGTTCTGGGTGGACTTAACTTCACAACGTCCATTGAATGCAGTAAATTTGACAAAGAGTTGCAATCCATTGTCTGTTTCATTTTTCTCCGATTAGTAGCATGGCTATTGTTTATATTTTGTGTTTCACAAAGGGATGGATGCCCTCTAGAATTATAAACCATGTCAGTTAGAACATCTCCTTCCAATATTTTCAAAACCTGAATAGTCCATATAATTTACTGAGAAAAATTGCTAGGCAGAGAGAAAGAAAGAGCATAAATGAACAGCACCGGACAGGATGGATATCTTAGCTGATGAAGTAAAACAAATACCTTTGACATCTTTGGTCTGTGTTCAGGGTGAGGTAAGGTGCAGAGACTTGCTGCAATCATCATGCATTCTACTTCCTTTTCTACATAATTGTTCTCCAACTGAGGGTCTATAATCTCGTTAACTTTCATGCTTTCAAGCAGTGGAGAGGCCTGCAACATGCATCCAAATAAGTTCACAAGTATGCATTCTCTCTTTATTTCCTTTTTGTAAATTAAAGCTTATTAACTAGTAACATTATAGAATTTAAAAAAGCAAGAGTAAAGGAACTTGCCCATTCTGATACAAATTGTTGTCCTGTATTCCTTGCAAATTCAGTAACTTCAAAGCCACTTAAGAGCTCCAACAGAACCACTCCAAATGCATATACATCAGCTTTCTCCGTTACAAGTCCACTTTGTGTGTATTCAGGGGCTAAATACCTAAATAAATAGTGATATGAACATGAAACTGTTATCTTTTAAAGACTCAGGATGTAAGGAAGATTTTAGTACCCGAATGAACCAGTGACATGCGTCTCCTCAGCTGACTTGCCATCTACTTGCCATCTTGCAAGACCAAAATCTCCAACCTATATACGAATAAGAAATTATTGTTAGGATAAACTTTGCTGCATATCTATGTTCAGATCCAAAATTGAAGTGCATGGTAATATATCATCATTAAGATAGAAATATTGGCAAGTTGAAAATTCTGGAGGAACTACTATAAACTTATGGATGAAGTGTTTTATAGTATCATGAAATTGAGTATTCTGAAATATAATATTTGGACAGTATTTTTCTCACTAACAAATTCTATGATGAACAAGAGCTCAAGAGCAATAGAAGGATGTGGTAGAAAAAGGGGGCATGCTAATCCCCACATAGACTAACCATAGGTTCAAAATCATGGGTTAGGAGGATGTTGTTGGGTCTGAAGTCTCTGTGCACAATGCAACCTACTCTGCAATCTTCATGAAGATATCTCAATCCTCTTGCAGCTCCAATTGCTACTTTCATCCTATTATGCCAAGACATCGACTCAGGCGCCTCTGTTTCAGCAAATAATAGTCATTATCCTGCTTAACTTGTGAAACAGAATTTGCCTTGTAAATTTATAAGACAGTTCTGATTAATGAATTATACAATGTCTATTAGAAATATCAGAAAATCTTCAAATAATTTAAAAATTGTTGTTTGAGCTTACCAAACAAGTGCTTCTCTAATGATCCATTGCAAACAAACTCGTATATAAGAAGCCATCCAGTTTCAATGCAGTAACCCACCAACATGACCAAGTTCCTATGCTGTGCACAGCTCAACACTTCAACCTCAGAGCAAAACTCCGATGCCCCCTGTGCACTCAACCTGTTATGTTGCTTCACCGCAACAACCTGCCAATCAGGCAAGATCCCTTTATAGACAGGACCGTAACCGCCCTGTGCCAAGAAGTTTTTACTTGAGAAACCATCAGTTGCTCTTTCAATCTCTTTGAAACTGAATTTCTTAGGTGCCTTGCCAAAAACAGGAGCATTATGCTTACAGACAGAACAAAGAGGTGGAGGGCTTGGTGGTTGTTTTATGGAGATTGATATCGCTTTCCTTATGCTTGAGATTCGATCAATAGTTGGAGAAGTAGGAGATGCAGGTATTTTAATTTTGTCACAAGTTAAGGACTCTCTTCTAATAACCAGCTGTCTAGCTACACGTGAGCCCTCAACTTCTCGCCGCAATCTTGGTGAGTCTGCTGACCTTCTACCTGGAATCATTGATGTCTGTTTTCCAGGGAAACTATTAACTGCCTTCTCTGTATCAAAGATTTTAAGCGTTCAATGAAATCATTTAAGAAAAATATTACTTCCTCAAAGAAATAACAAACAGGATGTCCCATCTCACCACATTGATTTTTGGAAAGACCACCAAAGCTGTTAGGTTTCTCATAAAGGGGATTGGCCAAAAATCTATGAGGTAATTTGCCAGTATTTGAGCCTGATGTCTTATATCCATGTTGGAATTTGCTGTTTAAGAAAGACTTGCTGGATGTTCCTTGAGCTCCCACTTCCTTCTCAAAATACTGGGAATTTAGATCGAGGAAGTGATTGCTGGTATTGTGGAACTGGTATTCATCTGATACAGACAATGAGATCGAAACATCGGTGTCAAAAACTAGACTCCCTATGCCTAAACTGCTCCGAGTGGTAGCGCTGTTGGAATCAGTAGTACTGCTAGGAAGCACACCAAGCATGTTAGTTACTCTTTGATCTCTTTGTTGGCCATCCTTGATAAGGTTCTTCCCTGTTATAGGACTCACTGATTTGAGGATTCTTGGTATGGCATGGTCTATGAGTACAATGTTGCAATTCAGTTGTTTCAGGCAGTAATCACTTTCTTTCTTCAGGTGTCTGTAATTAGAAAGTAGTCATTATGCTAAACAGGTTGATTTAGATATAAAATAAAGTCATTTTTTCAGGTATGAAGGTAAAGGGAGGACTGTCATTCCAAGTGTACCTATCAAGTATAACCCAGGTTGCTTCAAGCTCTTCAGCTTTCGAAGCAATCAGGCCCGGCTGGACATCAGTCATAACCTTTACTTGACAGTGAGCCTGTGGCAAAGAAATTGGTAGAGATTGATAGAAAGAAGACCAATCTGATAGGCTAACTAAGCTTACTTGGAGAAGAAATAAAGAAGAGTACCTGCATAAGATCATTAGCTGAGCATAATTGCTGAATCATATGCTCACACACATTGTGTATGCGGTGGAAAACGCCTTGATCAACACCACCAATGAGACCTACTCGATCAGAAGAAGTCTTCTCTTTGCTACAGTCTATACCCAACTTCTTTAGCAGGCCTAGAAATGCAACAAAACAGAGTAGAAAATCACCCAAAAAGGACTCAAAACCATTTGCTAAGAAAGGAAATTGAAGTTGAAGATAAGGGAATTACAAGAAAAGAAGTGAGATTTTGGTGAATCAAATCCAATATTGTTGTTTGGACTAGCCAAAGGACACCTCAGAGAAGGAAAAACTGCAAGCAGGATCAGAAAGTCTCTACTTCTTGTCACGTTACGCGCCGCCCATTCAAGAGCATAATCTGTGATCTCCTTACTTGCATCAACCGCAACCAATATTACTTCTCCTTCCATTTTTTTTTTTTTTAGTTTTTTCTTAAAGAAACAGAATCTCCTTCCACTATATCTCTCTCGCAAGTTATATTTAAAGCATCCAAGTATCCATCCAATAAACATAAAGAAACTGAATCTCTGTTTTAGATTCCTCTGGTGTAAAAAAATAAAAATAAAACACCATCTGACACCAACGGTGCTAAAAAACCAGGTATGGTGGACAGATAATAGCGCTGCCACGGTGGGAAATGAGCATAGCACTCCTGGTGCTGTAGCACCAGTCGACATTCCTCTTTTTGTACTTATTTAGAAGAGGCTGACCAAGCAATAAAGAATGGGCCAACAGAACAAACAGGCCCTGTGGCATAGATTGTGACGCATTGTTAGTAAGTTGCAGGAAAAAAGCTCCAATGGGCAAGATAAAGGGAAACATTTGAAATGTTCTTCTCGTGTCTTTTAGCTTTTAGAATGAGTTTGCCAATTCTCTCCCTATCATGAAAAATTGATCCCCACACTTTGGAACTTCCGCTCATACATTTCTTTTAAGTCTTAGTGGGGCTTATTCTGACTTAAAATATATTCTTATAATATATCCACAATATTTACACACACATATACATATACACACATAGAATTGAGCACGATATAATTCATCGTTTAAAGAATGATAGTCTATAATAATCATCTGATACACATAATTATACATCCAAATCTAATATATTTGATTATACGTATCGAACAACTACAATAAATTATTATTTTATAAATAGTAGATGATGTAATTTATATTAACAAAATTATATATATATATATATATATAAATCTTTGTCCATCACAGCTTGTAGCATCATCATTCTTTATTGAATTGGGGCCACTAATCTTAATTCCATTTTTATGATTTAGTCAATGATGGAGACAAGCTTGATAACGATTTATGAGTTACTTTGATTACCTCTTTTGGACTGATTCGGTATGTTATTTTTTTGTTTAGTCATTCTGCTCGGTAAGATTTAGATTAAATGGGTTTTTTTTTTTCTATATTTTTTATTATGAATATTGGCACGATTGCACTTTAAGTTGCATTTTAAACTTTGTTTTTGACATTTTGCACTATGAAATAGCAAAATTGGACACAGTGCACTCTCTAATTTTTGTTGGTATTTCTTTCTTTTTGTAATAAAAAAATAAATTTATTTTAAAATAATTTAAGCAATTTAAAATTTGTCTAGTATTTGCAAAGCTTCATGTATTTTAGATGTAAAATTTTAATTTATATATATAATTTTATTTATAATCTGAAACAAATATTACCATGTTTCCACTTTGAACTATATCGAAGTTGGAACATTGCATTCTAAATATTTTGAAACTTTGCATTTGTTATTTATTTTTTAACAGTAAATTAACGATTTTGCCTCTCATATAAACGGAACATGTAACCGTACTAAATTATTGTTAATTCAGAATGTAAAATACTAAAAATATAATAATTATACTATAATATATCAATAAGATTTAAATGCAAACGTGTCAATATCTTTTTTTATCACTGTAGAGGCAAAAAGTGAAAGATATATAGGTTGACTTTTGAAATCAAAATGGAAAGTTTGATCCTTTTTTATAAAGTAAAAATTGAACGCATAGGAAATTTTGTCTTTTCCCTATTTGAGAAACGAGGGATTTTCATTGTTCCTAAAATTTGTGAATATTTCCAATAATGATATACAATAATTATAAATGGAAAAATACTAAAAGAAACATCAAAAGGAGAAAAAAAATAAAAAATGAAAACCACCACCATTTCTTCTCTAGTTCCACTTCCAGCACCCACTTTCCGTTTTTTGTGTTCTTCTTTGCACAATGAAAAATATTCTAAAATTTCCTGCAGTTTAAGTAAAATAGAAGAGAACCTCATGAATCCCTGTGTCCATGTAGCTTTTCTACTTCTCATCCCAAGTAGTATTAGTACAATTAAGGCAAATCCTAAACATTAATAAATCATAACTTGGTTTTCAAAATGAAATATTTATGTAAAAAAACAAAAATAAATAAAAAAATACCATGTGTGTGTTTTTAGCTTAAAGGTCATGAAGAATGAAGTCTTCCACTCTGTGATCCTCTGCTGCTGTTATGCTGCAAAGAAACAATTTCGTCTCCGCCACGAGTAGCTTGCGATCCAACGCTGCTGATCCGATCGAACGAATACTTTTCCTTCTGCGATCCACTTCTACTCTTGAAAACACTTCCTTCCTTGGAATTCGATCCTCTGCTGCCACCAGACTCATCGTCCTCTTCTCTGAAACTCTTACCCTCCCACCGCTGCGATCCTGATCTGCTGCTGCTCGAACTGCTCGCCGATGATCGTTTGCTACTTCTTCGGCTCGACGAAACACTCGCTTCTGATCTTAAGCTTCCTTTGTAGCTCGACGACACGCTTCTTTCGCTTGGTCTTGTGCTGCTCTTGCTGCTTGAGCTGGACCGCCAATCTTTGCTTTCTGCAATGCTTTCTCCACCTTCTTTTTCTTCTTCTTCTTCGCTTTCTTCGTCGTAACGAGCCGAGGGTTCATGATCCGAACCGTCGATTTCCCCTTGCTTTGAAGTTGAAGCGTCGTTTGCAGAGGTAGCTGCTGGAAGAGGATCGGTGGCTGGAGGAGTTGTGGAAAGAAAACTGAGAGTCACTACCACATCGGTTATCAATGGACGCACTGCTGATTCTTCTTGCAGGCACATTGCTGCTATAGCAACAGCCTGGTTTAGATCTTTCTCTGGGAATTGATTTTCCAGATTCGGATCTGCTATATCTGGAAACTTCTTTGGATCCCGAAAATAAGGTTGTGCCTTGAGAAAAAAATATAAAAGAAGAGACGATTCACTTTCTATCTGTTTAAGTTTTGGAAAAAAATTATAAATTCAACTTTGAAATCGACATATGTTAGATGGTATAAAATAGCATATTGTTAATTATACCCAAGCAACTAGATTTTGTTCCTCGTTTGGTCTTGTAGTGTCAATGGCTCTTCTTCCAGTAATAAGCTCCAAAAGAATGACTCCAAAACTGTAAACGTCGGACTTGGCAGTGAGAGGATCTCCCCTTGCATACTCTGGAGCAGAGTAACCGTATGTGCCCATTCCTCTGGATGACAGAGGCATTTTATCCCCACCAGGACCAGGTTTTGCAAATCCAATATCAGACAATTTCGGATTGAATTGTTCGTCTAACAAAACATTTGAGGGCCTTAAATCTCGGTATATAACTGGTGGATTAGCTGTTTCATGCAAGTACTCTAGCCCTTTAGCAGCTCCAAAAGCTATTTTAATTCTTGTGTACCAATCTAATGGCTTTTTTTCCTTGTCCATATCTACATAACAGAGAAAATATATAATACCCAAGTTATAAAAAAAACATAAACTTTTTTAATTTTTATGTAAAATTAGTAGACTTTCAAATTGGTTAAAAACAATTCATGGATAATTAGAGAAACAGAGGAAGGGTACCGAGAAGATGTTCATCTAAAGAACCCCCAGAGATATATTCATAGACCAAAATTCTCTGATCTCCATCAGCACAGTAACCGACGAGATTGACCAGATTGGGATGCTGTAGATTGCTCAGAGACAGAACCTCAACAAGAAACTCTTTGTGCCCTTGAAGTGCTCCATTTCTGTCCAGTTGCTTCACAGCCACCACCTTTAATTGAGAGAGATGGAAAAAAATACAAAGTTTAATTAATAGCATTATTCATCAGTATGTATGCAGATAATTAGTGAATATTTATTAAATTAATCCAATTGAATAAATATATGTATAACCTGGCCACTTGCAGGAAGTGTGCCTTTATAGACTCTTCCAAAACCACCTTCACCCAAAAGACATTCCTGCCGGAAATTCTTGGTTGCAGTGGCAAGCTCGCGGAAAGTGTAGACCTGCGAAGTAATATGTTTGTTTTCTCCCTGGTTGGCTTCCTCCTTCTTCTGTCTGCTACCTGCTACTGATGTTTGTTTCTTTATTTCTGCATGTCCAAACCCAAACCAACTTTTTATTTTTTACCCTCATAATTTAAGAATCAGAAATGCCATTTTACTTTTTTTTTTTTTTTTTTTAAATAACGATGACTGAAATCATATATCAAGTTAGATATTGTAGGATTTATCGAACTCAAAATATTATGATCTAATCTAATATCATATAATAAATTAATCTCACATAATTATTAATTAAAATTCAGTAAAAAAAATTGATGCGCTTAATGATTGATTTGTCAAAAACTTATGAAAAATGCTAGATGTAACAAATAAATTTACTAAGTTGTATACAAAATGTTACATATGTCAATATTTGGTTGCTTTGTGTTTAGTTATACTTATCATTTCTTATTTATAATTAAATTGTATAAATATATTAACTAATAAAATATTAACACGTGACATTTGGGATACAATTTTGAAGTTTTATTTGGTACCAGAATTACTCAAAACTAAATCATCAATGAAAATTGACTCATAAACATTAATAAGCTGAATCAAATATGAGATGAATCAAATATTAATATCACATTACTTCATATATCTAAAAATTGATAAATACCAAGAATAAAGGGGGAATTTCTATCAAAAATTAAAGTATTATCTTATTAATTTGGTGATTAATTATAATTTTTTTTCTTTTCTATAATTTGGTTAATTTGATTCTAGTGAACCTATTTGTTTTTTTTTTTTTGGTAGAATTATAAATTTGATTGTGTAACTGCTTAAATTCTAGTCTTCCTTTCAATTGATTGACAGAAAATGATAAGAAACGGTAAAAAAAGAAAAAAGAAACTGGGATTCTCACGTCGTAAATGATTCGAATTCATGTGTGTTATACCTACTTTGACAATAATAGTACTTAATTTCGAAGAGAAAACACAAACTTACCAGATGGAGTACTATTGTTTGCTCTATGCGGACCATTCTCATTTTTGCTATTTGATCTCTTACTTCTCTGTGATTGGAAACACGGAAAGCAACTCATTGTATCTAATTATAAATTAGCAGCTGATGGAAAACCCAACAAATTAATATCGAAGCTAGAAAAGGAATTCTTTTGGTAAAACAATATGATGAATAATTAATTTCTCTGATTCTTAACTTGTTTGTTGAAAACAAAACAAGTAAAAAAAACAAACAAAACTTTGTAAATAGTAGAGTCCAAAAACTTAGTGGATTGGAAAAATAGGGCTAGCCGACTGAGGGTCCTCCAAGAAAGCTGAAGGACCCCCCCGGGGTGGTAAGAAGGTATTGGAAAATTAATCAGAAAAAGGTTATCAGATCAGAAGGAAGGCATGTTTTAGGTTAAACAAGAAGCATGGGTAGAAAAATGTGGAGATTTGGGTGGGCATTTTGGAAGGTGTCCTTTTTCCACAGCTCCTAAAATCTGGGTTTTTTTTTAAAATGGGGGGACAAGATTTCTATAGTTTTTCCTTTTTCTATATTTGGAGGGCTTTCCAGCCTTTGAAATTTCATTTTTACCAGCAGTTATTTAAGGAACGTAAATTTTGACTCATGCTTGCATGTCATTTTTCACCGGCCTATATCCATTATTAATTGTTTAAAAATATTCTTAAAAAAGAAAAAACAAATCGCAGACACCGCGATATATCATCATAAAAAGAATGAAATTATTACTTAATGTTAACAATTAAATATATATATATAAATAGCTAAAATCTGTTATTTATTTTCTTGTAATTAATTGAATGGCATTTGATTTATGTATAACAATTCTTTTTATATTTATGTTTATAGAAAAAAACTGAAAATTTCGTTTTAGAGAGGGATATCATGTAATTCTGGTACATCGTTTTCAACGGAAGGTATATAAAAATCGAGGCACGCACTGAGAGATCCTATAAGGCTAGCTATAACCAAAATGATGAGTTCAATATTAATGCAGTGTAGCTAATTTTGTTTTTCCTATTCTATCATGTGCTATTTTTTAATAATGATTTAAAAAAAAAAAAACAAAATCAGTGTGCTACTTCATTTGCTTCCCTTTTAGGGCCAAAAAACACTTGAGAATAGCCAGATTAATTTCCTTGCTTGATTAATCTTCCTAACGAAAAGGAAAAACAAAAAATCAAAGAAAGAAAAGAAACCTTTGGTATTGCATGGTGAGAAATTGGGAATTGAAGATCCAAAAGATCGAAATGAGACCCTCAAACAAAGCTGAAAACTTATTAACAAAAAAAAAAAAAATTAAGCTGAGAACTAGAGTGCAGAAAAGTACTGGTCGCTCAAAACTATCGTTGTAACAATTGAATGTCGCATTAATTATTATTATAATTCAGTCATTTATAATTATGTAAATAAAATAAAATTTGTGAGCTATAATTTTTATTTTTTATTATATTTATAATTATAATTTTTTTTTACAGGCAGTTTACATTCACGAACTACTATATATTTTTTAAAATTACTTATAACTATATTCATTTTACATTTATTAAATATTTTATTTTATGGTTAAGCTTTCTTCCAAGCTTAATTTAGAAGTCCTTGATCGATATGGCTTGATATTGAACCAATTTGTACTTTCTTTTCAAAAAAGAATCAATTTATACTTTAAAATTTTTCTTAGGAATATTATGAGTCTATCAATACAATGAAACTTCTAATATTAATTATCATATATATATATATATATATATGTAGATTTATAACTCTTATAACCTATGTAACTTTCTATATTGTATTAATAAATGATAGATGCATATAATAAGATGAAATTCTCTCCATTCTTTCTCTAATCTTTTTTATGTTCCATTTTTTATGGTTTTTGGTTGGCATATTTCTTTCTTTCTCTCTTATGTTGTTCTATACTTATCTTGATTTATTCATATGTTATATATAGTTATTTTATAACAGCATTTAATAATGATAATATATAAATTATCCATATAAGATGGTGTAGGAGCGACTAAAAATTTAAAGTAACATAGACGTAATCTAAAAAGTAAATATATAGACATGTTTAATTACTATATAAAAGAAATGACAAATATGCGGGGGCAAATGTGCAATCAAAAAGAAAGTAGACACTCCATTAAATGCTTGTTTCGTACATTGTATTGTAATATATTATATAATACTATTTAGTATAAAATTGTATTAAAATTTAAAAATTTTAACTTTTAACTATAATTTTAATTTTTAAATTTTTATTAAAGCTTTTAAATTTTAATTTTTATAAAGCTTTTAATTTTTAACTTTTATTAAAGTTTTTAATTTTTAATATTAATTTTTTTAATATTTATCATTGGTGAGTTCTAAAAATATTAAAAACAAATTAATAATAAATATAACTTAGATTGTGAGTTTTTACTTTTGCTTTTTTATTTTTAAAATCGGCTAACAAAAATTGTAAATAAAACAATGAAAATTACAAATATAATATAAAATGACGATATAAAAGAATATATGTTTTCAATACTAACAAATTTACAGTTTGGCTAGCCGAAAAAATAAAGCATAAAAAAACTTAAAAATTTGATAGTAAATATACCTAAAAAAAAAAATTTGTATAAAAAATTTACATGTGCAAAAAAAATAAAGTGTATTATTTAATATAAAAAAATTTAATATATTAATTATACATCATAATTTATATTAAAATATATTATATAATACTATATAAAACTAACACTAAATACATTACTTATTTTAACTAATACATTATATCTGAATAATATTTCTTATTCATGGCAGCAAATAAACCATAATAACAAACGCATGAAGACTAAGACAAAAAAAAGGGTAAATTTAATTTACCAAAAAAACAACAAACAAATCCTTTGCCACATCAGAAAGTAGTCACCCAAAAGAAAAAGATCACGTGGTCCTGCTTATGTGTTTGTTTTTTTTTGCTAAATGCTCATGTGTTTGCTTTTTTTTCTTTTTTTTTTTTTTAATAAAAAAGGACCTATCCATAGCGGGGTCATGGTCCAAAAGGGATCTAGCGAAAGGTTAAATCAGGCGTCTTTGCAATCTCATGTGAGTCCGCTACTGGCGGCCCGTATCACTGGAACCTCTCACTCTCTCGTGCGGTAGACAGAGGAGAAAAACACATGAATCATGTGGGCTCGTGTATTTGTTGAGCAGCAGAACTGACAACATAATTTATTAATCCAATAATTTTAGTTTAAACCAATAATTTATTGGATTAATTTATTAATCCATGCATGCAGACCTGACAATGTTATATAAATTTATTATTCAAATTTAATTTATTAAACATTCGTATTTATAACTTTTAAAATATAAACGGATTCATATTTGCGTGTTAAAAAGTATTCAGATCTGCTTTGTATTTGGTCGATTTTTGAGACTTGAATGATGAGCAGCCTTCTTGGTGACTTTGATAAAAATGATGATGCTCTTTCTTCTTTTTGAAAAGCTATTTTAATTTAAAAAAAAAAAACAATATATATGCATAAAAATCATTAATAAAACCCTTAATAAATATTATTAATGATGCGCATTTTAAAATTAAATATATTTTATAATAGTTTAATGGTATACTGTCTCTTAGAGATCTGAAACGTACACGTAGCATTTAGGTGGATATAATCCCATTTATAGAATATTTTCCTTGTTGCCATGTGCTGGTCCAGATACACGTGTGTCGGTGTAGAAGAGAGTGAACTTCTGACTGTGAGAGATTTTTGAAAAATGTAACAGAGATTAGACAGAGATTCGTCTTTTGCTTTAAAAATTAAAAAAAAAAATGGAAAAGAAAAAAGAAGAAGATATTTATGTTTGAGGCTGACACTGAATCAGGAATGATGCTTCGAGAATCAAAGACTTAATCGCTAAGCTATCCTCTATGACTCTTATGAACGTATGTAAAGGCACGAGACAAAAACAGGAAATTGGTATAAAAGACGAGCGAGAGACAGAGGCAGTGAGAGTGATATAGGAATGGGAATGAACATGGCAGCGCATAACGATAGAGAAAGAGAAATCAAGAAACGCGAAGAAGAAGAAGAGGAAAAAGACAAGGCAGTGGATTATTTTTATGAATTACCTGAAGGATGTATAGCCAACATCGTCTCCGTCACATCTCCTCGCGACGCGTGTCGTTTTTCTTTGGTTTCAACCGTTTTTAGGTCGGCCGCTGAGTCCGACGCCGTTTGGGAGAGATTTTTACCGCCCGAATACTACTCCATCATTTCTCGCTCTGCGTCTCCTTCTCTTCTCTCTTCTCCTTCCAAGAGAGACCTCTATTTTTCTCTCTGCGACTCTCCGATCCTCATCGATGACGGCAAGAAGGTGTTTTTAATAGTTTATTTAATCTAATTTTGGATATTGATCGTATATGCCTCTATCCATTCTCTGAATTGTGCATCTGGAGATTGAGTTTTTTTGTTTTTTCATATATAGCTCTTCTGTTCTTGATCTGTTCTGAATCTGTTTTCATATGTGGGGATGATTTTACTCTCAATAACGTTGAATTAGATCGCTTTTTACACACTTCCAGTTGCGCTTAAATTGTGTTTTTACAGGCTTCGTACGCAAATTTAAATCGTAAAATTATAATTATCAGCGCCTCTGTTATGATTTTTTTTTCCAATTAACCGAGCCATTCCCAATAATTTAATGGTACCTGATTTTGCAAAATTAGCAGTATAAATGTGTTTTTTTCATTTCAAAATTGGGCATCTAATTTGTTCTATTATATTTCCTGAAAAAGGTTCTGTTCTTTTATTGTATTTTTTTGGGCCTATAAGAATCCAATTATTTAGATTCTTCTACTTGTATTACTCTGACGTCTGTATCCTAGTACTAGATTATCAGAAAGTGGGGTTTTCCTCGGTTTAAAGGCTTTTGTTTTTGGTCAACCTCTGTAAATACTTTGCTAACTAATGTCGCTTTTGAAAGTATTATATCTTATTTACTGTAAATCTTCAAGAAAATTCTCAAATATTAATCTCTGTTGCTGTATGGTCTTTTATTTTTAGCAGCGGTGGTCAAAGCTGCATTGTGTAGAAAGAAGGAAAAAAAAAACTATAAAAAAAGTCTTTTTTTTTCCCTCAATAATTGGTGGGTTTATTTCTGATTGATTTTCTTTAGAATTCATGAAAGTATTATATCTTATTTACTGTAAATCTTCAAGAAAATTCTCAAATATTATTCTTTGTTGCTTTGTGGTCTTTTATTTTTAGCAGCGGTGGTCAAAGCTGCGAAAGAAGGGAAAAAAAACTAAAAAAATGTCTTTTTTTCCCCTTAATAATTGGTGGTTTTATTGCTGATTGATTTTCTTTAGAATTCACAGTATATGTGTTGGCCATCAGTTACTACAAGACTGCTATTTTTCCCTTTATTTGTTCATTGATGTGGATGGGTGGGTCAGTTTCGTCTCAGTCACAATTACCTTTGGTGTATTCATTCGACATATAGTTGTGTGCTTCATCGATGTGTCTTTGTCTGTCCCTGTCAATAAGAACAATTTTTGGGTGCATTTGCTTTTCTTGCTCGAGGTTTTAGTTGCATCTGCTAATGTGAAATCTGACAAGTGTGTTTGGTATTAACCAGAGCTTTTGGCTAGAGAAATGGAGTGGTAAGAAATGCTATATGATCTCTGCAAGTGACCTCTTAATCATTTGGGGTGATACTCCAAGCTATTGGAGTTGGATACCTCTGCCCGAAGGGAGGTCTGTCTCATCGATCGCCCTCTTATATTTTGGTTGTTGTTTTGAAGCATATTGCAATGGTTGTTTGTCACAAACTGAATGTTCATGCACTCAAACAGGTTTCCTGAGGTGGCCGAGCTTATCAGTGTGTGTTGGTTTGAGATCCGTGGCAAGATTGATGTTTGTATGTTATCTCCATCAACTACGTATGCAGCTTATCTTGTATTCAAGTCAAAAAAGCGTGCTTATGGATTTGAAAGTCGTCCGGTGGAGACTATAGTTGGACTTGTGGGGGGACAAACAATCAAGCGCAGTGTGTATTTGGATGCTGAAAGAGGACGGAGGCAGAGGAACCAGATTGTGCCGAGGCGGTTTGGGAGCTACTATTGGAGCCGCGATCTTGAGTCTCGATCATCTGTTCCTGAAGAGAATGACAATGGTACATATCCAAAAGAGAGAAAAGATGGGTGGTTGGAAATTGAACTGGGTGACTTCTACTGTGGAGGAGATGGACAAGATGGTGAGTTGGAAATGCATGTTCTTGAGATACGTGGTGGTAACTGGAAGGGAGGTCTCATTTTCGAAGGGATCGAAATCAGACCAAAAGGAGTAAATTAGAGATGCATTGCATTTTCATGTCATTTGCCTAATGTCAATTTAGTCTTGTAAGATCTCAAACTTCTTTGTGTTGTGTTCTAGTGTTATACAAGTGTTTTTATTGTGTAAAAGTCTCTTAAAACTTTTTCAGTTTGAAACGTGGTTTATAGAGTTGTTCTGAGATTAGAATGTTTTCTTGTTAATTGGATCTATTAATAGTTTAGCATCTTATACATTCTAGACGTTTATTACTAAGAATGAGAATGTGAATGGCAAAAAATGCACTTGTATATTTTCATTTTTCTTATCCAATTAGTCGTGTCACTGTGAAAAAGCAATTGAACCAACAGAAATGGATGGGCAAAATCTAACTTGTGGTGCCAATATAGCATCTGCTTTTCACCACCACCAACATTAAAAGGCTGGTCATAATCAATTCATTATTGCCGAAAAGAAACAAAAAAAAGAAAAAAAAAAAAAAATTGTTACCATGGAACATTGTACTTTTGCTGTATTTATGGCATTCATACATTAGCCTCTCAACAACTAAACCTACCATTTCCATACATTTCTTTCTCCCACTCCCTCTCAATTTTCTTATTTCTTACAAATTAGAACATAGTAATTTTATTCTATTTGAATGAAGATAAGTAAAAAAAGCCATATAGGAGTTTGTAGAGCCAGTAGTGTTTTACTTAATGCTAAAATAAAGTGTTATAAATTGTAGTGATAGATTGATACAAATATGGAGTAAAATTGGTTGAAGAATAAAAGTTGAGCCATAATAGATACGTAAAATATCAAATTGGTGAATAGCCACCATTTTGTTTTTTTGAATGGAAAAGATATGTTGGTTATTCTTAAAAAAACAAACAAAAATCATAAATAATCCCTTATTTTAATGTACAATTTGATGAATATTAATATCTAAATTAAGAGATTGAATGAAACATTGTGATTTCGCTTTAAAATTGGAAAAATTCGATCCAGAGGATAATTGGAGTGAATATTTTTTTTTCTTTTAATATATGATACGGACTATTAAAAAGAAAAAAAAAATAAATAAAAAGACCCTGAGAGGAGAGAATCACCTCCTCTTCAGCCGGTTAAAAGAACAGAAAGAACAAATAAATAAATAAATAAAAAGATAATAACTAATTTAAAAAAAAAAATCAAAAGCCTTAATGATGGGAGAATTTAGAAGAATTGCAAGATAGTAAAAGGAAAAGAAAATTGTTTATTGATTGCTTGCCTCATTCTACTGGTTCCGCCAACTTAAATAGCCACAATACAAGTACTCCATTAAGCAAAAGAATAAAAAACTGAAATTAATAAAATAACAACCAACTATTTCCTACCAGTAATACCAAACCAACTAACAAACTTAGACTAAGTCCTATGCACGTACACTTGACTAAGTCCTATGCTTCTATACCTTCTCCATACAGGTTTATGCACACATGAACTCTTCCCTCCTTAAAGCTCATTGTCTTCAAGGAGAAAGTCAAGGTAAGCCTTAGAGAATCGCCAAACTGACTCCCATGTTGCATCATCTTTTCCAATTCTGCGCCACTTCACCAAGACCTCTGTTCGAGGATGATAACGGCCTTTTTGCACCATCCAGCAATCAAGAATAGCCTCGGGCTGTGGTTGGAACACCGTATCTTCATTGGTCGAAGGTAAAGGAATATATTCGACAGGAAAAGCCCCATGGTGCTTGCGCAACTGACTAACATGGAATACATTATGGATGTGTGTACTCGAAGGCAGCTCCAAACGGTATGCAACTGCTCCAATACGCTCCAAGATTTTGTATGGTCCAAAGAACCGAGGTGTCAGCTTGACCGAAGCCCTTAATTGAACTGAGGTATGTCTATAAGGCTGTAACTTCAAATAAATCAAATCCCTAACAACAAAAGAAACGTCCCTCTGATGCCTATCTGCTACACTTTTCATTTTTTCCCTAGAATGTTGTATGTGTGTAAAGAGGTCTTATAGAATTTCATCACGCTCAAGTAAAAACGTATCCACGACAGCAACTTGAGAAGTGCCTGAAACATAAGATATGGCAGAGGGTGGCTTAATGCCATAGACAGCTTCAAATGGACTCATGCCTTTAGAGGAGTGGACAGTGGTATTGTAGCTGTACTCTGCCCAGGGCAGCCATTCCTTCCATTGTCACAGTTGTCTACTGGCATAACATCGTAAATACTGTTCCAAAGTTTGATTTGTGACCTCTGTTTGTCCGTCACTTTGGGGATGATAGCTAGAACTCATGCAAAGCTTGATTCCTTGAAGTTGGAACAACGCCTTCCAAAAGTGGCTAGTGAAGATTTTATCCCGGTCGGAGACTATAGACTTTAGAATCCCATGAAGTTTAACAATGTGACCAACAAAGGCCTTAGCCACACAAAGAGCTGAAAGAGGATGGGACATTGCAATAAAATGTGCATTTTTGGAAATACGGTCAATAATTACCGTAGACCCATGTGAAGATGGCAGCCCCTCAATAAAGTCTATAGAAACATCACACCAAATGTGGTTTGGAATTTGCAACTGACAGGACCCAAACTGTCTAGATCCTGCCTGCATGACTTAATGTTTCCATTAAGTCATTAAGCAGTCGTGTATTCAACTAGAACATTTTTTTTAAAATAAAGATAATTTGAAACAATTTAACAGATTTGTACTGCCAAAAATTTCATTAAAAGTTTCGGCAGCATTTCGTCCGTTTTTGTAACATTTCCAAAATACAAACACCACAATACCTGCAAGGAAACACCTTCCTATACATTTACGGACTGATTTGACTACGGCGAACATCTCATTTTCATAAGTAGACAAATTTAATGATTTCCCTTTTAATGCCTCACTGTATTAGGCAATGGGGTAGTTATGCTGCATAAAAACATCACCAATGCCTCTTCCACTTGCATAACATTCAACAATGAAAGGTTGGGTGAAATCTGGAAAGGCCAAAACCGGGGCTGTGGTGAGTGTTGTCTTGAGAACATTAAATGAAGCCGTTGATTCCTCAGTCCAATGAAACCCAATTTTGGAGAGTAACTAGTTGAGTGGTGCGGCAATGGTCCCAAAATGCTTGATGAATTTTCTGTAATATCCTGCCAATCCTAAGAAACCCTGCACATCACGTACCGTTGTTGGTCGTGGCCATTCACGGATGGTTTAGATTTTTGATGGATCGGCGCTAACCTCCTCGTGAGACAAGATATGGCCGAGGTACTCCACTGTGGTAACAGCAAAAATACACTTGATTTCTTTAGCAAATAATTGATTAGATGCCAGAATTGATAGAACTATGTGGAGATGTTGCATGTGATTGTCCCAAGTCTTGGAGTAAACCAAGATGTCATAAAAAAAAAAAAAACCAGGATAAATCTTCGAAGGTATGGCTAAACAAATCATTCATTAAACTCTGGAAAGTGGCAGGGGCGTTTGTCAGGCAGAAAGGCATAACAATGAATTCGCATTGCCCTTCATGGGTTCGAAAAGCCATCTTTGGTATGTCATCCTTATGAACCTGGATTTGGTGATATCCGGATTAGAGGTCTAGCTTAGAAAAGAATTTGGCTCCATGTAATTCATCAAGGAGTTCATCGATTATTGAGATTGGATACTTATCTTTAATTAATTTCCTTTTTCTATAACCTAAACCCAAAATTAATTAGTTTTCTTATTAAATATTGAAAATATTTTATAGGAATATTTAGCCAAGGATGACTTGAGCAGAAAGTAGACTCTGAGAGATTATGCTAGGAAGTGGATGAGGTTTAAGCATTGGTTGTATAAGAAGTATGTGAACCTATAATTGGCAACACCTGAGGCCTTCAGGTACAAACCTACTCACAAGTATACCTTCATCACGCAAGAACAGTGGGATACAATTATCAACCAAATGTTTGATGAAGATTTCAAGGTAAAAAAATTAGCTATTTTTGCATGTTTTCATTGTGAAACTGTCATGCTATATATAACTAAGCACAAAGTATTTGATTAAAAATTATAGAACTTAAGTGCTGATTGATTTGCAAAAAGACAAGGGAACAAATATCCTCATCAACTTGGCAATAAGGGATATCTGGGGTTAGAGGTGGACTTGATATGTACTATTCATTAATTTGTAGTTTTTTAGGCAAAAATTAGTTACCTATTTATATGTTTAAATTTGTAGCAAGTTGAAAAAGGCACCGCCGAACCAATAGAGCGCGAAGAGCTTTGGATACTTGCAAGAACAAAGAAAGATGGACGAATAGACAACCAGGAAGTTGAGTCCATTGTTGAGAACATTGTGAGTTCTAAACCCCAAATTAATGGCATATATTATATTTTATATGTATTGTCTTTAATTAATTCCAAAATTGAATTTGTAGAATGCTATGAAAAAGAATGCCATTGAAGGCATTCTTGATGTCTCTCCTCCGAATGATATACTTACACAAGCTTTCTAATAGAGCAGCTCGGGGTAAAATCCATGTTCCTAAGTCAAGATGAAGCGAATACTAAAGTCAGAAAGGGAAACTGAGAAACTAAGTAGGGCCTTTTGAATTGAATCTTAAGTAGTCTATCAGTGGTGCAAAGCGGCTTTGCCCCTTTGGGTTCGATGAGTATCTCGGTCGGCTTTGAGGAAAGGGTAAAGGCTTCACAGTCAATAATTATTTCAAAGCACCAAGGCGAATCACGAAAAAAAAAAGAAGGAAGCCGATGTAGATGACATGATTCAGACCCAAAATGTGAGGATAGAAAAATTGGAGCTCGTCTTGAGTAGTTTGTTTGATATTATCCAGAAAAGAGTACTGAACAACATCTATGATCTTGTGACCGCATGCGGTCTTGACCTATCAATGCAGACATCTACACATGCTTTGCATGGAGAGGCAGGTTATCGCAGTTCTTGGGTCGATTATGTTACCCATATGAGGACTCCGCATGTTCCTCTACATCAGCTGTTCCACCTAGTGATCCTACACCTGTGCAACAAGAGGTACATGTACCATTATTAAATCCTTACGCTGTAATCATAGTATTTATAAGTACAATGTGTTTACGATTTCTAACATGTGTTTGAAATTTAGGACATTCTATGTGAGCTTGCAGAAAGGACAAAATATAACATCGTGGAAACTAGCTCTTTGACAATGGATAGTGCGATGCGTCATGGTGTAGAATTGAGAGCAAAAAATGTTAGAATCTCTATGGATGCAGTGATTGATCTGTCTGTGTTGTTACATGTACCCTCATTCAACATGGTCTATGTACGTGAAGCAAAAAGGTCATCCATGGCGTGGCCTCAAAGACTTGTTATTCTGCCATTTGATGAGGTGTATAATAATTCATAAAATTGAAAAGTGTTTGCATTATTATCTTTTGGTTTTTGTGATCTAACATGTATTTTATTTTTCATGTAGGAATATGTTAAGAGGAAAAGCTCGAAAGGCAAACATGTAGTTGCAACCGGATCAAATAGCTCACATAGGTCTCAAAGGCCTACATGGTATCGATCGAGTCGACATATGTTGATGATGATGTTGACGATGCCAGCTTAGTAGAACTTAGCCTTACACTATTAGGGTTGTTAAGGTGGATAAACCCTTATGAAGTTTATGAGACGCGGTTGGCCTCTTTACCATTATCGATTATTGGCTATGAAATATGAATATTCATTTTGGAAAAAGATATCCAAGATTTTGTTTACATGCAAGAGATGCAACAATCTTGCATTTTGTTCTACATAAAGTACGTAACTCCGACTTGATTGCATTCATCACTCATAGTTTTGTTACATAAAATTAATATGCTACTTGTAAATAATAATTTTATTGTGTAGGCATTTACATTTCAGACTGATGGGCGATAAACTAGGGAAGTATTGTTTCATACTTCCTGATGATATTACCATTGTAGAAAGGAAAAATTCCGATGAGCGAGAATTGAGAATCTTGATGCGATGGAAATATGCATAAATGGGTCAACTATGGTTTTTTCATATTGATCAAGGTACATAAGGTTTTCTAATAATAATATTATTGTTTAAGTTTTACTAATTATGTACACGTAAACATAATTTCATTTTGTTTATATATATATATATTTGTAATTCCCATCAATTGTTGGGTGTCTTTGACCCATACTTAGCAGTCGCATGTTTCATGATTCACTTTCGAGAAACAATCGTGCGCATATGGCCGATTAACTATACATGATTATTAATTAAATTTAACAATTAATATTTAAGCTTGCTATTATTTGAGTTTATATATATATTATGCCTAATGTACAAGACATACTTGTTGTACAACTGACGACAACAAAAATGTTAAGTACAAAAAACTTATGTGGCAAAAAACAAAGGTACATAGATAGATGTATACATAAATATCTATTCATATATGTAAATATTATTTAATGTATGGTTAAATGACTACTTAGGTATTTAATATAATAATTTAACATTTTTTAATAATTTTTGTATAGATAGTAAAGCAATCAGAAAGCACCGAGTGCAGATATTATGTGACAATGATCATGCGGGACATTATAGTCAACAATTATTCGAGAAAGCTTAACGAAGATGGTAATAATTACTAACATTTTTCATTTTAATTATCTTTTACATTTAATAAGAATTAGTAATTAATAGTTGATAATTATTTGAATTACTTGCTTGGTCTGTATGTGTAGTTTTATGATGTAATTTGTACCCAACAATACGTAGATCATTTTAGAGTAGAATAGACAACTGCTTTGTTCCCCTTTATAACTCCAAATTAAGATAATATATTCCAATTTATATATACATTTGGGCGATGAAAACAATATCGTATTTAATTGTTGTATTTATAGAAAAATATTACTGTATTTGATTTTGTTGTACGTATTATTTTTATATATTTGCATTTTTATCTTTTGAACAATTAATTAATTCAAAATAAATTTAATTAGTAATTGATTCTCATTTACTAGATTAATCATTTCCAATAAATTATTTACTATTAATTTAGCCCCTACTAAATTATAAAAGTAATTGAAATTGAAATTTTTTTAATTTTAATTAATAATATTTATAATTTAAATTAAATTTTAGAAAATATATTAATTAAATTAAAAAAATAATTTTTTCACTAAAATTATTTTTTAGGGATGAATTTTGCTGCTATTTTAATATTTCATCGCTAAAAACCTGTTATGTTTTGAAATATAATATTTTTTTCATTGAATTCACGGCGAAATTCATCGCTAAATATTTGACAAATCCGACAATTTTCTGGCATCAAGGTTATAGTAAAATTTACGACACATTTTATTTGTTATGAATTTTTACCATCTTTAGCGACAATGGATTTCGTGATGCAAGAATATGCGTCGGCGTTTACAATTTTCGACACTGTTTTTGCATTTCCTATTAGTGTTTTTATTGTAGTGTATTTTTAGATTATGAGACTTTAGGTTAATTATTTTAATTACCAAAGTATATTTAAGCTTTTATAGGATTTAATTTGTATTTTTAATAGACAAAATTAAAAACCTTAGCTCTTATATATCATAACTTTCAGCCAAGCCTAGAGGAATTCACCTTCAAGGCTCTAAGCCTTAGCTTTTTCTTTTGTTTTCTCTCTACGTTGGCCAAGCACCTCTCTGTCTCTTCCTCTATTGATTTTCTTCTCTCCAGAGCAGCAAAACACCATAAGAACTCCTAGTTACATTATTCTTCCATTATCTTTTCACAGAGCCCTAGCCGCCACCCTCATTCCACCATTTATTTTCTATCATTCTCCATCATCTCTCTATTATTTTTCAATCCACAAACAGCCTGCAATATATAGTGGTTGGCTTCGAATCACTTGAAGCCCATATAGATGTCCACCCCCTCTAAAGCTCTCCCAGTGGGGAACTTAATCAATCCATACAAACCATTCCCATATATTTCAAGCCATAACCGAACATATCAAAGAGCATCATAAGGAGCCAAGCCGTACAACATCATCATCACCACCTTAAAGCCGCCACACCTCCATAGTCACCACCACCATTGAAGTTTCATTCCATCACCATCATAATTATCAACTAGCAACAAGTCATCACTGATCCATCATAGTCACAGCTAAATACTCCTTTATTATGTTTTATTTCTTGATGTTTTTAAACCTTTATATGGTAATCAACTATGACATCTATTAGCATTGTAAAAGGTTTTCTTGTTGATATAATTGCTGTCTTTTATTTTGTGTTCATTGTTCTTATTTTTCTTTTTAGCTTTCATGCATTTTAATTCCGCAAAATTAATTTCTTTGCTGTCCAACATCATTTGCTAGCTTAAATATTGCATTTAGATTTAGTTTTCTAGTACTTAGAAATTAATCCATGTGGGTTTAACATCCTGATGTTGGTCACATAATAGCCACTTTTATTACTTGGTGTAATTCGTATACTTGCAAAAATAATTGTGAACACAATCATGCGCACAATCAATTCTCTTGCTTCAATTTAACTATTCAAAATCTAATCCCTGTAATAGAGTTTAGTCTTTCCATAGTAGTATACTAGTAGAAGGCGTAAATTATGACTCGAACCAATAGAGTAATAAGACCTTTATATCTAACAAAATGGTGCTTTGAAATGATCTAAAGTCCACACTATGCTGTGGGCCTGGGGGAGAGCTGCACTGCGAAGCCAAGCATTCAGTGTTTTATGGAGGAACCATACTAGAAAGAGAATAAAAAGGGCCATAAAAAAAGAGCGAGGGTTTGATGGGCAACCTTAGTCTATATGTTGCTCGTGAGTTGCCAATACCAGCCTCATAACAATACTAGCGCAAAAGATCAGTCTTTCACTTGTTGATCATTCGCAAGGTTGAACTTGTTCTTTTGCCACACTTTTCACTCACTCACTTTAGTTGGACTCAATCACTCATTTTGATTGGATGATCATTCATTTTCTAAATATATTACCCATGGAGCACATAAACCAAGGTGCATATGCATTCGATTATTTCGAATTGATTGGAAGGAAGGACGAATGAATGGGTGTAGCGAAGAAAAAAAATCAGAGTGTTCTTTACATGTACATCTACATATATTTACATGTAGATATATGTAGATACAAATCAAAGATTGATATCAATCCTATATCTTCATACAATAGATAGTGTGGTAGAAAGGTGCTTTTAGTTATTCCGACCTTACCTCTGTATTGTGTCTATGTACCGCTGCTTCCATCCAGTCCACTCATCTCATTTTTAAGACTTAGAAAACCCTTTCCATTCCATTTCTTCAATAATTGGAAATAACTACAAAATAACTTAACTCAAGTTTCATTAAATCATTCTTACTTAAGGTTTACACCATACAACTATTATAAGCAAAAAGCAGTAGAAACTAGAATAAGCAATGTAGTAGTAATAAATGCTTGGTACTTCCATCACCATCTTTTTTTTCCCATTCTATATCCCTCCCCAATCCCGAATACCAAGAAGTTGGAGTGGATCTTTGATCTTTTATTTTTTAGCATTCCCTTTCCTTGGATTGGGACGCTTACATCAAGAATCCAGTGTACAATTCATTTTCGTAAGATAGATAGATATTGTCCCCTGTTTGTCATATAGGTTACAAAAACTCAAGGTGGCAGAAAATGGTAGGTTGAATCTAAAAAGTACCATGTCTGGGTAGTTGTGTTAAGTTAATGGTGTATCGTAAAAAAAATTCATTTGTGTGCTTCAGGGAAATAAATGGATACCCTATTCGATAGACCAAGAACAATAAAAAAGCTAGATTAGTACAACATCACTTTGAATCCTAAATAAGGTGATACCCCCGATTGTATGAACCTACATATGTCTATCCCTAGGGTGACACTCAAGTGAAACCCATTTAAATGAACCCCTTTGGAGACCCTCTTCTCATCATGACACTTGGCAAAAATTGTTTTGAAAAGAAAAGAAAAAACCGGTGAAACCGGTTGCAAAAGGGAAAAAATTGGGGGAAATATTGATTTGGGCGGGAAAAATAATGGATGGTCAGAAAGATGCCACGTGTCATTTTCAAAATTACATCATATGGGAAAAAATTACAAAGTATGGAAAAAAGTTACATATTTTGGACAAAATTACATATTATGGAAAAAATTACTGAATATGGGAAGAAATTACTTATTATGGAAGAAAGTTACGTATTTTGGAAAATATTACACCGTAAGACAAAATTACTGAATATGGGAAAAAATTACTAAATATGGAAGAAAGTTATGTATTTTGGAAAATATTACACCGTAAGCCAAAATTACTGAATATGGGAAAAAATTACTAAGTATGGAAAAAAGTTACGTATTTTGGAAAATATTACACCGTAAGCAAAAATTACCAAATATGGACAAAAAATTACTAAGTATGGAAGAAAGTTACGTATTTTGGAAAATATTACACCGTAAATCAAAATTACCAAATATGGACCAAAAAGTACTAAGTATGGAAGAAAGTTACGTATTTTGGAATATATTACACCGTAAGCCAAAATTACTGAATATGGAAAAAAATTACTAAATGTGGAAGAAAGTTACGTATTTTGGAAAAAAATTACTAAATGTGGAAGAAAGTTACTTATTTTGGAAAATATTACACCGTAAGCCAAAATTACTGAATATGGGAAACAATTACTAAGTATGGAAGAAAGTTACGTATTTTGGAAAATATTACACCGTAAGCCAAAATTACCAAATATGGACCAGAAATTAGTAAGTATGGAAAACAGTTACGTATTTTGAAAAATATTACACCGTAAGCCAAAATTACTGAATATGGGAAACAATTACTAAGTATGGAAAAAAGTTACGTATTTTGAAAAATATTACACCGTAAGCCAAAATTACTGAATATGGGAAAAAATTACTAAGTATGAAGAAAGTTATGTATTTTGGAAAATATTACACCGTAAGCCAAAATTACCAAATATGGACCAAAAATTACTAAGTATGGAAGAAAGTTACGTATTTTGGAAAATATTACACCGTAAGACAAAATTACTGAATATGGACCAAAAATTACTAAGTATGGAAGAAAGTTACGGATTTTGGAAAACATTACAATGTAAGACAAAATTACTGAATATGGGAAACAATTTCTAATAATTACCGAAAATTAAGAAATATTTCTAAATGTGGAAGAAAGTAATTATATTTTCAATGTGTATTACACTATTATGAAGAGCTGAATTCGATTCCAACATTACCTGATATGGAACAAATAAATTTTTTTAGATAAATATTAGACCATAAGAAAAAATTTGAGGCAAATTATTTGTTTCCTTAAATTTTGGGGCATCAGGGGCAGAGGGAGCCAGGCGGTAAGGCAGGCGCCGGTGGTCTTGGCAAAATTTTTTTAGCATTTTTTTGTGTTTCGGGGCATTAGAGGCGGAAGGCCCAAGCTGGAAAACAGGTGCTAGTCCAGGCGCCTATCTTTTTGAATGAGGTTTTTCCCCTTTCGAGGCATGAGGAGCAAAGGCGGGAAGGCATTTGATTTTTTTTTTACGGTTTAGGTGACTATATTTAGGCCATAAGGGGCAAAAGGCCCCAGGCGGTAATCCAGGCTCTAGGACAGACACCTGTAATGGCATGAAGTTTTTTTTTCCCAATGCTTTTTTCCAACTCTGCTTTCCAAACAAAATATTTATGTTTTATAAGTGAATGAACATAAAAATAAACAATGTTCCATAAGTAGATAGTGAAGCTTTCATATACAAATGTTTAAACATTTAAAGATGTCACTATAAATTGTAAAAATAAAAAATAATTTTTGTTTTTAAATTTGTCTACCAAATGATTTTGTATATAGTACGTACAGTTTTAAATTGAGTGGTTAATTATTTTTATGCACTTATTTAGGGAGTTTAAAGAGTTTATTTCTATAAGTTTTCTTTTCAAATATCTAATAGTACATGGTCTTGTTATAGTTAAAATGATTTAATCAAAATAAGTGTTCACTCTATTTTAAAACAGCAACTATTTTTGTAAATCATTTTACCACTTTCAGTGTATTGCTTTTATTCATTGAATGCCTTGAGCAATCCTTAACTTGTACAATTTTGTATATTGCATAATCGATTTGGCACAAAATATAAATATATGTGGGATATCGACTTTTTTACCAACCAACTACCACCAGCAATGTTAGTTACCCATGTACACCATTTGGATATGAAATCAAGTAATCAAGGGTGGTATCTCACTACCTCTAACAACATAGATGTTTAACAAAATACGAACTTTAGTTGGGATAAATAAGCAAAAAAGGCACTATTTGCTAAGGTAAAACCCGATATACATTATACGTTAACACTTTAATAATATAAAAGTTGCTTAGATAAAAGACATGCGCATGAAACAAAACAGCCAAGATAACTTTTGGTCGGATATTACGGAGGTGGCCGGGTAGAAGGATCCACTGCTGCCTAAATGCGCTGTAGTTGCTCGGCTTGTTGCTCCAATTGACTCTCCATCAAGGCTTGCCGTTCAACCATTTTGTTTTGGCTCGCAACCAGACTCGCACACAGAGAATGGTACAGAAGAAGAAGGGCCCTCCATAGGTGGGGAAGAGTCATTGGGCTTGTTTCCTGTACCAAGGATCTCAACGGAATCCTCACCAATCCCATGCATCCGTGTGGTTGTCGTCCATCTTCCATGCTCCTTAACAAAACCGTGAGGACGGAGAGTAGCCCCGGTAACCACATCAGCAGTCCGAGTGGTGTTCACATCCTCGCCAGAAACATCCACCTCAAAATGTTCAAAAACTTTTGTCAACAGCAGTGGATAAGGCAACGACTTATCCAGCCGGTTAACTCTCACCGTTTGACGCATGTGTTGGAGAATGATGGAAGCTAGAGGTACTCCGGGAACACCTTGCAACCCATTCAACATCTTATCCAACAAATAGAAGTCGGCAAGTCAGATCTCATTCAAACTGCTTGCTCGAGGAATAACATTCGCACTATACAAATGAACCAATTCCCGCTGACGAATTTCCAAATTGATCGTGCCATTAACCAATTCACAGATTGCAGTCCCATTTTTGGGCGGGCGTGGAGTAGGGAAGTAGTGCAAACGGGTCGTAGCTTCCTCCAACTTGACCTGGGGATCAGCTTTAACACGGTCCTTGGCCATTACAAAATCGGGGCCCTCATCACTGACCCCCAAAATCTCAGCAAGAACTGCTCGAGTGAGATGAATCCGTCGACCCTTTACATAAGATCGAACCGTTTCACCGCCCGCTTTGTCTTTGCCTTCTATGTTGGAATAAAACTCCAACACCAACTAAGGATAGTAAGTATTTGGTAATTGAAGTACGCCACTCCATCCTATCGAACCAAAAGCATCGGTCAATTTGAGAAGAGAATCAATCGCCCCACTAACGGATTTTTCAACCACAAGGGAATTCCGTTTCCTCTGTTCACACCACCTAGCATTGGCACGAGAAGTGAAACGTGCTGCTTCAGCTTCAGTAACCGCCTCTTCCATCTCATCTCCTCGGCGTCGATTTCCACGAGATGAAGATGGAGCGGATGGCCGGGATTTTGGTCTAGATGATGCACGAGTACGGATGGTACCGGGATTTTTATCAGACTTTTGAGCATCACCACGTTGTTTTCCGGTTTGTCCCATTACTCCCAAAAAGCAATATTATAGGGGCAAATTATCCCCTTCGGCAACCACAATTGTACCTCGAATTGTCCCTGTCCATCATAACAATCCTGGTTAATCACACCAACCCACATTTATTCACAAAACATAGTTGAGATGATCAATACAGAGGCATATGAAAAATGGCTTCCCACATACCATAACATACTTCGACAAAATTTTGACTTCTACCCTTTCACAAACTCAATAAAATCCAAATTTTTCCCACATTATTTGTCAAAATTATAAAGCACTTTGTTATCATTTCTGTTAATAAACTCATCCATGAATATGCCTTGTACATTCCATAAAGAACTTAATGCATTATACATTGCAACAGATTTCAAGTCTTATGCTTATGAACATGATGTCAGGAAGATTATGAATGCTGACTATATCTACTCAGTAGTGTTTGAATGCGTTTAAACACTTAAGGATATAATACCCTTGCACAATGAATATAACAGGCGCTAGTGAGCACTACAACTTTGTCTACCAAATGGTTATATATATCTTTCTTGACTGATTACAACAAATGCACATACAATCAATATCAGCCCCAGTTTCTCCACTATATCTGGAAAATCATGTTAGAAAGCCAAACTCAATAGAGATAATTTTAGTTTTGGGTGAAAATGCTTTGAACTTTTCATATATACACATGTCTAAAGGGAAAAAATTAAGAATATACCTGGGGCTGTCGACGCTTATCTGTACAGGCTGTATCAGCGCGCTGCGTTCAATCTCTGGGCAGGCGTAGCACGGAATGAGGTTGGGACCTTGTGTGAAACTGGTTGGCTCCTCCTTGTTTGCTTACGTCTTCGGACGTTTCGAGTGTGGAGGGGGACGGGAGGGGGAGGAGGAGGAGGAGGGGGACGGGGAGGGGACAGGATGGGGGAGGGCAAAATGTGTGAACCGTTTCTTACCTTTGGGAAGCTAGGTCTTGGAATTTATTGGGGACGAAATTCGGGTGGGTAATCGGGTTTAGGATCTGGTCAGCATTTGGGGGTTGAAGGAAATGTTTTGTTTTGTTTCAAAATGGGTGGGTAATCGGGTTAGGTACTGTCCGGATGAAAAATTTGAATTTGTTTCAAATTGTGGTGCATTTCGTGTTTGAGAGGCAGGCGCTCCCAGGCACGAGGGCAGTCGCTAAGCCAGGCGCTTGTCTTGCAGTTGAAAAAATAAATTAGTGCTGCATATCTTCTTCTTTACTCTAAAAAAAATAAAACCCTTCACCACGGGGGAGGAAGATACGGAGCAACAGGGTACAAAAACCAGCTGGAAATATAGATAGGGAAGCTTGCCTATGGTGAGGGCATTATTTAATGGTCAGATGCACAAGATGTATCTAAATGTTGACACCTGGCAGTTTCAAAGCATTATTTTTAATGCTCTGTTAAAGTTGAATTTGACCAATTTGAAAAGCAACTTTCGGAACTGGCAATGCTGTACAGCTTTCTTTTGAATATTTTTCCACCAATTGAAATTTTCCAACTCAAACTTAATATTTTCGGCCAAGCTTTCAAAGTTTGCACCAAATTTGTTTTGGCTCCAATTAAATATGTACACTTCATTTTCGTTTCTCCGTCACTCAATTTGTTTTTTTTTTCCCACCGATTGCACCGAATTTTGTATGTAAAGACTACATACAATAGAAATGTCAAAATGTTATACATAGCATTTTATCCCCAATTATACAGTATATTTTAATTTTTGGTTGAGCATGCTTTCCATTAACATACAAAACAAATATATATGTGCGAACCGTTGGAAATGAATGTGTAATTAAATAACTTTACGTTTCATTGACTACCGACGATATGATTGGCCAAGAATTTAATACTCTTGATGAAGCATCCAACTTCTATGCTTCATACGCGAATGTAGTTGGTTTTGGTACACGTCGTTTCCACATGAAGAAATATACGAATGGTGAGATCTGCAAATGTGTATAGGTTTGTGCTAAACAAGGGTATAGAAGTCCAATTTGGTCGGATAGGGACAACCAAACGCGTGAAGCGAAGGCAATAACCCGAGTAGGATGCAAAGCTTCATTCGGCATCGTTAGGAATAGCGTGACCGAGAAATGGAACGTCTCTATATTTGTCCCGGAACATTCCCATCCTCTTCTCTCGATGCATGAGACACATTGTCTTCCTTCTAATCGGTCAATTGATGGAGCTTCTATGACACAAGCACAAGCGATGCACAGTGTTGGAATAGGGACGAGTAAAATAATGGAGTACATGGTTGAGCAGTCAGGTGGATTTGAACACGTTGGCTTCAAGCCGACTGATTTACATAACCATTTCACGAGAGTACGCAATGAAAAAATTAACGTTACTGATTCGGAGACTCTGTTTGCACATTTCGTAACGAAGGGGGAGATGGACCCCGAATTATACTTCAGGTACAGAGTAGATTCGGACATGCATCGATGCAATATTTTCTGGACCGACTCACTCGGACGTTTCGATTGCAGTACTTTCGATGATGCAGTGGCATTCGATGCAACTTACAAAACAAATGCGTATGGGAAGCCTTTGGTAATATTGGTAGGTGTCAACAATCACTTTCGGACCGTGATATTTGGTATGGCTTTGATTGGAGACGAAACAGTTGATACGTACACTTGGTTGCTTCAAACATTTGTGGACGCAATGAACAATAAGCATCCTGTAACAGTTGTCACCGATGGAGATAAAGTAATGCGGAAGGCAATTTCAGTTGTTTTCCCCAGCTCCCACCATTGGTTGTGCACTTGGCATTTAGAGAGAAATGCTATGGCAAATGCACGACGTGGAGTTGGTGAGGGCATTCACAAGTCTTATGCTTGGCGAGTACACAACGTCGGAATTTGAAAGCCGTTGGGAGCTCATGGTTGACAATTTTGACGTCCGCAATAATGCGTGGCTAAGAACAATGCATGAAACAAAAGAGCTGTGGGCGGAAGCATTCATGAAGGGGCATTTTTTTGCTGGCATGTGTAGCACACAAAGATACGAGAGTATGAATGCTTTTATTAACAAATACAGTAAGGGTCGACATAAGCTATATTAGTTCATAATTGCTATTGATAGCGCCGTTTCAAGGCTTTGGAACCAAGAGGTCACAGATGATGTTCAGTCGAAATACAGTTCCCCAGTCCTAACAACGCATATACAGGTTATTGAAAAGCATGCAGCCGAAGTGTACACGCGGAAACTTTTTAAGATGGTTAGGGCACAAATGCTAGAACAGGGGGGGCTTAACATGATTGACTGCGTAGACTACGGAGACAAGCGTATCTACACCGTCACGAGGTTCATGCATCCTGAAGTGAGTTGGTTGGTATCGTACGATTACAACAATTGTAATATAAAATGCTCATGCAACCTGTTCGATGGGACGGGCATTCCTTGCAGTCACGCATTCTTCGTTATTAAACAAGAGAATCTCCGAGCCATTCCTGATTCCTTACTTCTAAAAAGGTGGAAAAAAGATGCAAGTAGCTATATAAATTGGCCCAATCAAAAACAAGACATGTCTAATGAAACGACATCGTCCATTCGGTATGGAGCTTTGGTAGCCAATTGTAGCAAAGTTTGCCTTTACGGGTCAAAGACAGAACAGGGATATAGGGAGGCGACTGAAGACGTAACGCGTCTAGCTATTCGTCTTCGAGAGTTGGTAACGGTGCATGAACAAACAGAGTTGAGTATGGGGGATAGCCGAGGTAAAAAACATATTATACAGGATCCGGTCGTTGCCAAAACGAAAGGAGGCATTGCTGGGGGAACGAAGGAAGCAAAAGAAAGAAGAAGTGGTTCATGCAAGAAACCGGGGCACACCAAGCGAACCTGTGCAAAAAGGTTTTCCTACCATTACAATGAAGCTTCAGCTAAAATGGAGAGTGAGATTGGTGTCCAATCTTCAAACACGATAGATTTCATGCACATTAATGACTTCAATAACCCCACAAGCCAAGATAGTGTTGCAATTGACCTTAGTCCACTGAATGATGTCCCTTTCCAAAGGATCAATAATGGTAGCCCACAAACTTCCGACATGCATATGCAATGGTGGTTTCCAGGTATACATTATAAATAGTACATGATGTCTTATATTGGTCAGGGAGAAAAAGATGAGGGTCAAATTTTTTACTGCTCGCCATGGGGCAGCTTCACCCAGACGGTATACCAGGCGCTATTCCAGGCGCCTGGTCAATGTCAAAATATTGGGTACTTTTTTGAATATGACAATTTTTGTTTAGCTCGCCAGCAAGGGAACACATTGTCTTCGTTATTTTTTTAGCTGGGCATTAGGGTGCAACAAGTTGAATTTATTTTGAATCTGGAATAACTTTTATATTTCAGGCATGCAGTAAGACCAAAAAAGCATACGCTGGAACTCAATAGCCCGTTCCCAAACACGTTGCAAGAGTCACTTGAGCACGACGAAAGTGTAGACCTTAATCCTTTTGTAAAACTGGAATTATTAACTAACAGTCATGCCTTCTTATCCACTTATGGGGTTAAATTATGGATGTAATGGAGTGTCAAGTTTGAAGATGTACCTTAATTCATAATATCGGAAGATTCATTATGTACATAAAGGAAACTATCCCTTTATGTTTCCTAAAATCTACAGGTACGCCTTTGGGATAAAAAAATAAATTTGATATAGGAATGTGGAAATGCAACTGTTAAGCAGCATTTTCCTTTGTGATTGATGGAGTAGAGTGAATTGAAATCTACACATGATCAATATTTTACTATTGTTGTATTGATAAACCATATAATCTCTATTCAATTAAACAACAAAACCCCATGACTCATGTATGGCAATATTTTGCCGAATACAAAATTCATCGACAAAATAATTAAAGACAGTAAGACAAACAATATGCGGATCAAAAGCAGCTGTTTAATCTGTCCCGATTACAAACATGGTTTAAGTTACTGATGCAGCAGGGATGTATTCATAAATGTTTTCTTCTAGATTTTTTTCTCCCTCTAACCGATGCCTTCGTAGTTTTAAGACGGGGTGTATCAGCGCGGTTCCTTACCCCTCTATAATGAGAGTCCACTGTCTGCATCAATCAACCCAACTTCAGATTGTGGGTCTCGAACATGATATCCATAGCGGTGAAACACCGTTCAATCTGTGAGTCAAACTACAGGAATAAACAAAAGTCAGAAAAAATAATATCTAACGTGCTATGTACTCCAAATGCATTTTTAAGAATAAATTACTCATAGTGGAACATATGAAAAAGTAAAGGAAAATAATACCCTTGATAAGCAAAAATCAAAAGACTCCATATACTTCACAACAAATAGCCCGCAATTAACCCCGTTATTTTGGGTGGTGACCTTGACTGGTTTACGGATGCCAAAGGACTCAAAGAAGGTCCGACTTTTGTACACTCTTGTTATCTCTTCGGCCAAAACGATATCTAATGCTTTTAACTACATTACACCAAAATGTTAGTTTTGTAAGATCAGTATAAAAAAACCAATTGCATGTTTCAATCACAGGCCTATACAAACCATTAACAACCAGTTCGACGAAAGTATGAAGAAAAAAAACAAAATAGGGATTTTTCAAGAAAATGTCTGGAAATCAGCAATCTCACCATCGAATGAGATGCACTCTCCCGCTTGCGTCTGTCCTTTGGATTTGGTAAAGAATCCCAAATCTCACCAACCTTATCTCTGACGTACACGATAATTAGATACCAGTGCTTCTCATTATCATTCATGGGGATGTAAATCTAGAGAATAACGTGACAAAAAAAAAAACAACAGTGTCACATTTAGTCAGTCAATCAAAAATAAAATGTTGTTTGGACCGTTCAGTAAAATGTAAAATGTTGTTTCAAATTTTTCCACTAATCAAACACATGTGCAGAGACAATTGCATCTAACGTTTTCGCAAAAGTCAAGCTTCCCACAGAATTTTGAAATAAATTTCCATGTGTTTCTAAACCTCATAATATCCTCATCAGTTTTTGAACTATCAAGTACAATTTGCTTCAAAAGTAGAAGTTGCACTGAAAGTAGATTCCATCAACAAACGAAAGCATGACAGAAGTGACATGTAATAGGTAAACAAACCGAATCGACAAAATTTCAGCCTCATATACTATTCCATACTTGAAAAGCTGGCGTCAGAAACCACTGCCTTGTCTCTTTTGGAGGGTGTTTCAACCTTTCACGATACGTGCAAGCTTCCACGGCTAGGTCAAGTACCTAAAGCATGTTTAAAAACAAAATTGGAATTTCATAATTATGGCTAACAAACTGCAATTATGAAAGAATTATCAATATAATTAAACGAAGATAGCTTATAGTGGTTTTAAAACATTCGCCAGGTGCTAAACATAGGATATCATATCGGGTAAAATAAAGATGTTCTGTCTGAACAATGATCTCGCTACAGCACAAATGCAATGGAAAGATTAAGTCAGTAAAAGAATGAAAAACAGGTGATCTACAAACCAATACAAACCATGAAGGTTAAAGAACACCATAACCAACCACATTTCAGAGGAATTTTATGTACCTGCCATCAAGATTTTTATCAAAAGCATAGTTCAACAGCTTAACGCTTGATTCTTGAAGTGAGCTATGCATGCGAAATGGACCAGCGTTGATGATATGACCCTCCCCACTGCCACTCTATGTACAAAATACCCATACAATATTAGTAAATCATATGTGAAAATCGAACTCATCGTTATTTGTGGAAATCATTTGTGGAAATGAAATTGACAAACCTCACTTTGTGCGAGACGAGCTGCGAGACTACTCAATAGTTTAAATTGTACTCCATATGAGTCTGAATCGTTTGGCACAAAATTAGCTGCCTCGACATTGTTTAGCTCCTCATCGTCAGTTGATATATGTTCGATTGCCCAAGGTTCAGATTGGTATCATAAAGGAGTGACTTTCACAGGTGAAAGGGAATCAGGGGCCGGCGATGCAAATGCTTTGCCTTTGTCTTGTCCAATTTGCATGTCTTGGCATAATGGTTTCTTAAGCAAACCAACGGACTTCGCTAAAGCTGCAATGTCGTTCGTCACCCCGGCTTTCAGAGTTGCAAGCTCATCCTTGACCTCCTTTTTGAAAATCGAGAGCTCATTTGTCAAGGTTTCCACATTCTTGGTGAGAAGGCTGATTTTATGAGAAGCATCAATCGTGGACTGACTATCGAGAGGAATCTTAACAATTATGTCAATAGTCGGAACCTAAGAACTCTGGTCTCCGGCCTGTTCTGCCTCATCATCCTGTGAACAAAATGGACAAACACGATTACAGTACGACAACATGGACAATGACGGATTAAGTAACTTTATGTACCCTAAAATTGAATTCGTAAGCAGCTAACCTTCTGTGCAGATTGAGATCGCAAAGTTTTCAACTTGAATTTCTTCGTCTCCTTCTCGCCCCAAGCACAAACTGCCGGTTAGTTTCGGGAAACTATATGTTTTCCAACCCATGCAACGTCCATATAAAACAACTGCCAAAAAATACATAATGTTGACACAGTAATTAAGACCATTACAAGTTAACGGGCGGAATGCAACAAATTCAGATTTTTTTTTTTAATAATTACCTGAAGCACCAGCAAGCATCCAGAGATGTACTGTGTATTGGAATTTCTGTACTTCTGGATGCCCTCGCATAGACGGTTTGAAGTCCATGTAGCCCATTTTTTCCCTCCCAGTACAAGTTTTTCATTGGAAGACTACAGTGTGAAACAAGATACATGTTACTAAATATACACTCAGCCAATTATTCAAGTAAATGAATATCGGAAATAAAAAGTATATTTATTAATAGAGGTAGCCAGGGAAAACATACCATGATGCTTATTGAACGTAATACGGTTTCGGCTACGCCCTTTATATCTTAAATCACAAACCCAAATTCAAATTGATCCTGCAGCAAATACACTCGCATACCAATAAACAAAATAAGGACCTAAATTAATACATCACTAAACCCTAATAATATATTTAAAGGGTGTTTTTTTTTTTGTAAAATATGATTCTTTCCAACCATATTCTACTACAAATTAACTTCGAACCTAACAATATTCCATAAACTGTTGTTTAAAGAAACCCTAACAACAAAACTCTAATAACCTTTAAAATTAAACTTTCACAAAATAGACAAAATATCAATAGTAAAAGTTCAATATTTACTTTTGGTTGGCAGATTCAGTGCGCAAACTATGTAAGAAGTTCATATAATACTGGCAAAGCAAAATATAGATAAAATCAGTGTACATACTTAATAGAACAGCAGTATTTCCATAAACTATGTCAGAATTTCATATAATACTGGCAAAACAATTGGAAACAATATATTCTTTCAGTACAATACAAACACAACAAATATGTTATTCCCCTAGCTTATAAATGAATATCCAATATTGATTTCATATAAGAGAAATCATCGTTTGTCACACGCTTTTCCATCAGTTATAGTGACCATGCAGTCGTCTACATTAAGGCAACTATATTGATCTACTATCCCTAATGAAATTTTCTATACCTCTTATTTAAATAATTTTTTAAATTGAAAAAAATATTTAATCTTCTCTGTCTTCGTAATCTATCTTTCAGTGACATTGCAAAACTGTACGTAGAAAACCCTATTAAACCCACCTCCCTCAAACCTATAAAACTCAGTCCCTCTAAACTGAACTAAGCTACAACCTAGAAAAGCACAAAAACCCCATTCTTTAAGATCGTTATATATTATCTAAAAGTATATTTCTAATATTTAAAAATAGAAACACAGTGCTACCAATTCAACAGTTTTGAAAAAAATTTAAACATACATCAAATTGTTTGAAGATTTTAATTACACATTGAGGATTTTACTTACTTTGAGTTTTGAGTACACGGTATACTCGGAGTATCGAAAATTTACTCCATTAAAACTACACTTGGAGAGCCGACTAAGATAGGACCGGTGGTGGTCGGGGGAGAAGAACGGCGCTGGACCGGATGCAGTGAAGAACAATGCCTCCGTATTTACTGAAAAGTAGGCGTGAGGAAGAAAACGTGAAAGCTGGACGAAGACGCCGATTCAGTGAAGGAGAAGGAGGAAGACGGCGTGTCGGGGAGAAGAACAGGGGAGAGGCACGAAGCCGGCGCGTCGGGGGAGAAGACTGGGTGAGAGGCTGAATTTTCGGGGGAGAAGAAAAAGGGGAGAAGCCGAATGTTGAGGGGAGTATTTTGGAAATTTTTTGATTTGTTAATTTAGTTTATAATATAATTGAGGGTATAATTGGAAAACTATAAAAAATTGGGGCTAAATTTGTAAATGCACAAAACAACAAAATAATTTTTTTTTTTCAAAATTCAAAATTTTTTACCGGACAAACATATTTCCGGTTGCCTCCCAACAGGGGGTTCATGCTGGAGACCCCTGTTGGGTTTCACTTGAGAAAAGTCCCTATCCCTAATCAATTGATACTAGTTATTATCATTTTGATTCCTTGACTTGATTTGTCCAATGAGAAATGCAAAATGAAAGGACCCTCATACTCGGAATTAGATCCCACTTTTTGTCCCCCATTTGATTTGTTAATTTAGGGTATAATATAATTGAGGGTATAATTGGAAAACTATAAAAAATTGAGGCTAAATTTGTAAATGCACAAAACAACAAAATAATTTTTTTTTTCAAAATTCAAAATTTTTTACCGGACAAACATTTTTCTAGTTTCCTCCCAACAAGGGGTTCATGCTGGAGATCCCTGTCGAATTTCACTTGACAAAAGTCCACTATTGGTAACTTTTGAAAAAGAAAAGCCTATGTTCTTCTAAACTTGTAGAAATTAAAATAAAAAGTTAAAGAGTTTGGTTTGGACGTGGTCCATTTTCTTTTAATTTTTTTTTCTTCTTTTTCCCTTTCTTTTTTATGAAACTTGTTATATTAAGTATTTCTGATTGAAGGCGAAATTATTAAAGAATAGGTTGGGTAGAAATCGACTACTTTTTCCTCCATGTCTCTGTTGTCATCCACTAAAAAGATTAACCCATGACCAATGATACATCAAAAAAGGAAAA
>QANX01006419.1:7349-179852 GCA_003254975.1 Ochetophila trinervis | reverse complement strand
TGACTTTCAAAATTTTTACAATAAAATATATAAATTTCAACTTTTAAAAATTCACGAAGTCCACAATAAAATGGACTAAAGAATCACCGTGAGACCCAAATAAAGCCATGAATTATTACATGTCTCATATAGTTGAAACTTTAATACCCAACACTACTCAGTTTTGTTATTAATATATATATTTTTTTGCTAATAAAAGACCATTGATACGAGAAAGTATTTCATATAAGAATAACATTGCCATAATACGTAATATTTCAATTACGTATTAACATGTGGTCCAGTGAATATTGATAATTTATACAAAAAAAAATGAATTTCCCCTCCATGTAACTAAATAAAAAAAAATGACGTACCAAAGAACAGAAAAATAACACCGTATGACCATGTATTTTGTTACATAAAATGTTTTTCTTTTTCCCATGGATACGTTGAAGATACAAATAATAAAAAAGGCATAGGATCCCTTAATCAAACTTTTGAAACCTCTTGTATCTCTTTGACATATATCTTCTTCATAAAGCATATATATTGTATAAAGCATTGATTTATCTTTTACCAAAAAAAAAAGCCATTGATTTATCCATTTTTTTANTGATTTATCCATTTTTTTAATTCACCATGATTGATATTCTTATGCTGATTGTACTCACGCAACATGCAAGGGTTATCATCACCATTAAAAAAAGCGAGCTTGAACATTATTATATATATTATTGACTCATTTGAGAAAGTTTGGCTGTCTGCAATTTTGAAACAAATGCAGTGTAATATCAAAAGCAGGTGGCCAGGCCCCCCATGGCTTCGAATTTAGGGTAGAACAAGTAGAAGAAGGAATAGTCACTATTGTATTCACAGAGAAATAAAAATAAAAAATAAAATAAAAGGAATGGTCACTCTTTTTAAACAATTTTGAAATATGTAACCATTCTCTTGTGGTGGTCCTAAAAGTACTTTTTCTTTAACTCGAACATATTCCATCAATGTTGGTAACTTTTATTCGGATCAATGAGTTGGCTAGATCTTGATAAGCTCATAATTTGCATTGCCCACTCCCTAAATAAAGTTTTTAACTTAGCATGTAACTTCTATGTCGAACTCTACTTTTAACTCTCTTGTCCTAAAAAAAAATCTAAAAAAAAACTTGACTTCTTCCTCTTAATAAATAGCAAAAGTTCTAGAATAAAGTTAGCGTAATTAATAGTAGAGAATATCTTGTAAAAAACGAAAATAATAATTTAAAGAATAAAAAGGTATTATATATATATATATATATATATATATATTAGTACTGGGGTATAGATATTTTAAGTTATGATTATCATCCCAAAAAGCCACTCGAATATATACACGGAGAGTAAATGAGATTTGTATATTATTTTTATTTTTAGTGAATAAGAGAACTTTATATAGATAAAAATATACATAGGACTGTTTATAAAATGTGGTACAGCTAACTATTTATATACTATATATTTTATTTTATTGCAGAATAAATTTATACATTATTATAATTTTACGTGCTAATGACATAGAACTGCTCTTGTATGCAAATTTGTTCCAAACATACTTTTTTTTTTTTGAATAAAAAAAGACTTATTCGTAGCGGGGTTATATGTTCAGTAGTTATCTAGTGAGTATGTCAAATTCATACATTTTTTCAACCTAGTAAGAGTCCATACTTGAGTCTATGTCAATGAAAACTCCATCTCTCTCGTGCAATAGCAGCGGAGATTAGCACTTGAGTCTAAATGGAGCTACCAAGACTCGAACCTCAACTTTCGTACTTGTAGATGTAAAAATTCGGCTGGCTCATACCACTAAACTACACCCTCAAGTGTTGTTCCAAACATACCTGAAACATTCTAAACAGCCCAGCTGCAATTGAATTTATTCAACAACAAAAAAAATAACCAAAAAGCTGTATTTGAATTTCTGCCATAAAATATAGTAAATTCATTCGGCTCTCTGCGGTAACTAATCATATAATTTTATAAAGATGAATTTAAATTTACTATACAATTTAAAATTTAATGGATTTAAATAAAATTATAGATTTTAAAAAAAATCACAAATTATCATAGAATTTTTTAGATTTTATATAGAATTCATAATAATATAATAAAATATATAGAAAATAAGTGTAATTTTATTTAAAATTTTCATTTATAAAATTATTTTTAAAATTCGATGAAATTCATTCAAATTTTTAATTTTTTTAAATATTTTAAAATTATTCAGACTTCTACAAATATTAATTGAATACATTTAAATTTTAATAAATTTTTTATAAAATTTATTAAAATATAAATTAAATATTTTTTTATTTATATAGATTTGTCTTAATTCTAATTAAATATTTTTAAATTTTTAAACTATTTTAAAATCTAACTAATTATAAATTAAAAATACTCTACTATGAAGTAAATAAAATTGAAATAGAAAATATTAAATAAGCACCCGGCCTGAGTGAAATTACGGTTCGTAATAATAATCTTCTTTAATATGTAATAAAAAAAATTCCATTAATTTTTTGTCCCGTTAGGGAAACAGCCTCGACACATTTATTAACATTTTCTTTATTTATTGTTTGTTTTTAATGGTGAAGTTTCTCTTGTTTGTTGGTACTTATGATTTAGAAAGTCTTTATTACCTATCTACTAGGGCAGGTCCATCTAGGCAGGTATAATTTACTCCCTTTAAATACTATATCACTTGTAAAGTTGTAATAAATAAATAAATTAATTCACCAACCAAAACAAAAACACTTATCATAAAATAAATACTTTTTATGGTTTAATATTATATTATATTATTAATATATATATAATATATTATTGATATTTTTTTTTAAATTCTAGGGGGACCATAAAGCTTCTGAAAATTGAATTATAAAAAAAAAAAAAAAAGCTTCTGAAAATTGGAAAATTAATAATCGTGTCAGTAATTAATAATTGAAAATTAAAAATCTAGGTGTCTGTAATTAATAATCGTGTCCCATGAGGCGTCTGAAAATTGAAAAAATATTGATATTGAAGTGGAGGCAAGTAACGATCTGAAGCCAAGGCCAGCCTTAGCTTGAGGTTGACATAAATTGTCCTTTTCCTATAGTTTTTATTCGACCTTCAGACCCGTGCCATTAGACCTTTGACTTCAATTTCAGAGACCATTGAAGCTGGGACTTTAAACCAAGACTTTGGAATAAGTAGGAATAGCTTGAATTTGACAATATTTTAAAACAATTTATTTATTGGCTTATTTACCCAAAAAAAAAAAATTAGTAAAAATCTATTTTGTTAGGAAATTTAGGACCGGTTTGTAAAGTTTTCTAAAATAATTTTTATAAATCAATTTTGTAAATGAAAATGATAATTAAACTTGGTATTCTTATAAACATATATGATAATGTTTCACCAAAAAAAAATAAAACTTATATGGTAATAAATAATGTTAGAAGAACCACATAGTCTGCCATTATATTTATCATATATATACGTATTATTATTTTATTAGTTAGCAAATTATTATAACTAAATATGGATAAATAAATTTTTAAAATGATAAATATAATTAAATATAAATCAATTGCATAATAATAAAATATAGTTGATAAATACAATAATAGACTAGATTTTATCTTTAATATTATTTATTTGGTAATATATTTAAAAAAAATTACAAGAATAAAAATGGAAAAATTATGTCGGTTAAATGTATATATATATATATATATATAATATACATGTATATGTATATATATAAATGTATGATATATATATATAATATATGAAAATATTTTTATTTATTGAAAATAGCAAATATTTATCCATATCTGTGTCTGATATATGTTCAATATGGTACATTTTTATGTAAAATAAATATTTTCTCAAATTTAGGAAAAAAAATAGATGAAAAAGTTGTTCTAACCCATACTGGGGTAATTTTGAAAACATCTGAAAATTAATTGTGTGGACTTTGAAAAAAAAAATTTTTTTTATTTTATTTGTAAAAGAAAATTTAATTCAATAATTTTTAAATTTTAAATTTTTATAATTCTTTTGGTCAAATTTTGTTGTCATTAACCACGAGAAAAAATGATTCTCAGAAAACTGAATCTTTAAAAGACGATGGAAAGAAGAAAGTAACATTTTAGATTTGAGATTAGATAAACTAGTATTTGGGCTAGGATACAAAATTAGGGCTGAGAATTTCACCTCCAATGGATAAAGATACCATACAACTGGGCCTCTAATCAACATTGCTTTCAGAGTATAAAAAAAGAAAAAGAAGCCCAAATTGTATCTATGGGCAGTTGAAAGCTCGAGGTATGAATATTTACAATGAATTTAGTACGGATGCTCGCTCACCATAGACTGAAATAATATTTTATACCTATTAATTTTTTTTAACTATTTATGGCCATCATTTTATTAGTTTTAAATTCAAAATTTTTATTATACTTTTTTTTTTGGCAAGTGTTTAGAGAGAAAACATATATGGAAAAAAATAATTTATTTTTTTCTAAAAATCAGAAAAAGATTATGAAAATAAAGTCCAAAATGAGTTATTTCAGTAATATTTTTAAAAATTAAATTTACAGAAAATCAATAATGATTATCAAAACACAAGAAAATTTACAGAAATTACAGTAAATCAAAGGCTTTTTGGCTCCATATGGAAGTAAATTGTTTGGTTTTGGATACAAAGAGAGTAGATACAACTGAAAATAAAAGATAGGTATAATAGGTCTTCGGGTCTGGGACAACCGTTATTGTGGACATAAATAGTTAAAATAAAAATGGTGAGTATACAATGTTATTTCATTATACCGGTGAATATCTGTGTATAAATCTCTATTTACAATTTTCAACATACAAGATTCAACTAAATATAAAAAATAATAAGTTTTTTTTTGTGATATTCCAGTTCACAATCACTATTAGCTATATCTTTTAAATTCTAAATTTAAAATTTAGGGATATAATTTTTTTTTTCAACTATTAATTATAATTTACATTTTAAAATATAAAATATACTTTAAAATAAGTTAACTAAATATATATATATATAAATAAAAAATAAACAAAAAAGCCAACCATCAAAATTGAAGAAAAATGAAAGAGATGATTTTGTTATTATATTAATATATTTCTTGATTGGACATTGGTTTTTGAGTAATATATATATATTCATATTCATATATACGGATCCAATTACTCTGCTGCATAATTGGAAAAATAAAAGCTGATGATAGGATCCAAACTGATAGTAACAAGAAAAGTAGAGTTATGTGGAAACGTTGGGATATTTGGTATATTTGTTAATTAGCGTTATCTAACTTACTTACTTTAGATATATTTAAAAAATGTAAATAATTAGTCGTTACAAAAATACAGAGATAAAACTTATAAATTAAATGCCCGGAAAAGTTGGTTTCTATCCATAAATTAATACAAATCTAATCCAATCCAATCACCCGCACAAGTCAAGAATCCAACTCATTTTGATAATCCCGAGCTCCTAAAATCTCCACTCTGTCACAGGTCAAATTTGGAGTGCTTTCTTTCAGTAAAGTTTGGAAGCCAACCAATTCGCAAAACACTTGGCTTAATTAAGTAATTTTACTAAATTTTAGTGCCACGTGTACTGCCAGAGCAGAGCGAGTATCTTAAAAAAACTTCCACAGTTGTGAATATTATAGCGACTAGATCTGAAACGTCCGTGATGACACACGAGCACTGTGTGATCTGGCCAAAGTCAAACGTGAACACCGAATAATAAGTTGCCATGTGGCAATACGTTACGTCAAAGGTGTAAGTAATTTGATAAATAATAAAATAATAATAAATTGCCGTCCAAGGTCGTTTAGCGAACCAAGAACTCCGGAGATATGACGTCATAATCTAAAAGAGCTCGTAGTTTCCGCCACCAAAGAAAAATTTTCAATCCTCTCTCTGACTTTAAGACCTTCCAAATTCCATAATTTCTTTGTTGTAATTGGAATATTATTTATCTGATTCCATTTCATATAAAAAAGGAAAAGAAATTAATTTAGAAATTTTTGGTTTTCAGTGTGTTAGCAATGAAGTTGGATAATCCTATCTGCGTTCCCAAGAAAAAATGGTTTTGTTTTATGGGACTAGACAATTACAACTGATTAAAATTCTAATCTTTTATTCAATTACCATAATTCGGTAGTCCATAATTCTCTCACTATATATAGATATATTGCTCTTGCTCTGTTTTACTCTGTTTTCTCCAACAAATATCCAAAAGCGATACAATTGTAGGATAAGCGGCGGAAGAAAAAAGAAGAAGACCAATACGAAGACAAAGAAGAAGAAGCAGAAGAAGAAGAAGAATGTCGGAAGCACCGCCGGTTTATATTGGTTCGCTTGACCAAGGAACGACCAGTACCAGATTCATCATCTATGACCGCGAAGCTCGTGCAGTCGGATCTCACCAGGTCGAGTTCACTCAGTTCTACCCAGAAGCCGGGTAATTTAAAAACGCACTCTTTCTTTGTTTCTCTATCTATTATTATTATTATTATTTTTTTTTTCTGAATTCCGATTGTTTGAGAAATGGGGTTTTGCTTTGCGTTTGTGGGTTTGTGTGCGTTTTCAGATGGGTGGAGCATGATCCGATGGAGATTTTGGAGAGTGCGAGGGTGTGCATGGCCAAAGCCCTTGACAAGGCCACAGTTGATGGTCACAACGTAGATAGTGGGCTCAAGGCTATTGGTTTGACCAATCAGCGAGAGACTACTCTGGTTTGGAGCAAATCCACTGGTTGTCCTCTCTATAACGCCATCGTTTGGATGGATGCTCGTACCAGTTCCATTTGCAGGTACTACTTGTCTACTCCTGCTGCTCATTTTGTCCACTTCCTTGTGAATTTTAGATACGTTTGCTAATTTGTAACTTCTGGTTGATCTCGATTTCTTATACAGTTTGTTTCTGAACTGGGTATTTGTACATTTCACTTCTTATACTGAATAAAGTTGGGATTAGTCCATGATTCTGTGTTTTTTTGGTCATTTTTGAAACAGAAAATTAGAGAAAGAATTACCTGGGGGAAGAACTCATTTTGTAAAAACATGCGGTTTGCCTATAAGCACTTATTTCAGTGCAGTGAAATTCCTCTGGTTGATAGAAAATGTTGATGCTGTTAAACAAGCTGTGGAGAGTGGGGATGCTCTCTTTGGAACAATAGACACTTGGTTAATCTGGAATTTAACCGGCGGTGTAGATGGGGGAGTACATGTCACAGATGTTTCGAATGCATCGAGGACTATGCTTATGAATCTTAAAACCCTCGATTGGGATACACCCACATTGGAAACCCTAGGAATTCCAGCTCCAATCCTGCCCAAAATTATTAGCAACTCTGAAATCATTGGACACATTACCAAAGGATGGCCCATTACTGGGATCCCAATTTCAGGGTGTTTGGGGGATCAGCATGCAGCAATGGTGGGTCAGGCTTGCAGGATAGGGGAAGCTAAAAGCACTTATGGAACAGGTGCTTTCATACTTATCAACACAGGAGAAGAAATCGTCCATTCAACGCATGGCCTTTTGAGCACTGTGGCATTCAAGCTTGGCCCTTCAGCTCCGGCTAATTATGCTTTGGAAGGGTCAATTGCCATAGCTGGGGCTGCGGTTCAATGGCTTAGAGATAGTCTTGGGGTAATTAATAGTGCTAGTGAGATTGAGGCTTTGGCAGCGCAGGTTGAGTCCACTGGTGGTGTGTATTTTGTGCCTGCTTTTAATGGCTTGTTTGCTCCATGGTGGCGAGATGATGCTCGTGGGGTTTGCATTGGTATTACAAGGTTTACAACCAAAGCTCACATTGCTCGGGCTGTCCTGGAGAGTATGTGTTTCCAAGTCAAAGATGTGTTGGATTCAATGCACAAAGATGCTGGGGAAAAAGGTGCTGTTATAAATGAGGATGGAGAATTTTTGCTAAGAGTGGATGGTGGTGCTACTGTTAACAACCTCTTGATGCAAATTCAGGTTTGAAATTTATTTATTTATTTATTTTTTAGCTTTTTTCTTCTTAACTGTGGGATGCATGTTTTATGGTTTAACAATTCTGTAGCTCTTTCCACATATTGAGCAATTGTGATTTCCTTGCCAGTTCTTTTAGCTATATTGTGTATAATCATGACTAAATGAGGAATAGTTGTTTTGTATTTCAAGCAACCCTGAAAAGGCACTTTTGGCATTTTCTCCCCCCATTTAAGACAAATATCTCATTTAATTTACCAAAAAATAAGTAAAAATTTATCTAATTTTGGGCTTGTTTGACTCCGCGGAGAACTGAAATAATATTGGAGATATATGAATCTGAGAAAAACGAAACTAAGTCAAATCTTTTTTCACTCATCCCTCTAACAAGAGGCAATATGATTTTCTATAAACTGTTCTGTTCGTTGTGCTTTGCAAACATGATGAAGGTGCGAGCTTCTCGAAGCAATTTTCTAAAACAACTTTTGTCTGTAACTATGTGAAAGCTAGATTTCATTAGGCTTCGCTGCCTTTTAAAATCAACAATTCTGTATAAAAACTGGTTTTTGTTTACAACTTTTTAGGAGATCGATCATATATGTTCTTTTATTCCTTGGTGTTACTTTCTTGTTCGATCCTTTTTGTTTATTTGTTTTGCTTGGCATGATTTAGACACTGTACCTATCCAATCTCCAACCCATCCCTATCCATCATCTATGTCACCAGTGCTATTTCATTTGATGATTTTATTCCCTTAAAACTTTTTCTCCCAGAAGAGATCGGTTTAAATGCACAACTTAGATTTCATATAGCTCGAAGTTGTTGCGGTTTTTATATCATTGGTTTCCACTAGTATATCATGCTCTATGTTGTAAAATAGTTTGTTTTGTTAAATAATTATTGTTGCATTGTAGGCTGATCTGTTGGGTTCTCCGGTAGTTAGACCAGCTGACATTGAGACAACAGCTCTTGGAGCAGCCTACGCTGCTGGACTAGCTGTTGGGGTTTGGACTGAAGATGACATTTTTGTTGCTGGAGAAAAGGGGAAGACTGTGGAAATTTTCAAGCCCATTTTAGAAGAGGAAACCAGGAAGAAGAAGGTGGAATCTTGGTTCAAAGCTGTTTCAAGAACTTTCGATTTGGCTGATCTTTCACTTTGATTATGGTCTACTCACTTTTTATCCCAATTTCTCTGTTTATAACAGACACCTCCATATATATATATTTATATATAGTCCATAAACCTTCAATAAATGTTGATTTCTCATTCTTGTAGCCTTAAAAGGATCGAATCTTGTTCATGCCTTTACACAGCCAGAAAAAAGCACCAATTTGTGAAACTTTTTAACCTGCTTTCTCACATTGTTGAGATCATCCATTGGTCTTCATTTACATGCTTCAAGTGGGATCTCACAAATATAATGATTGGTGCTTTATTGGTTTAAAACCCTCACTTTTTAAAGCTTTAATCAATGTTATAATTCATGCTTTTCTGGAAGCAAACAAATATTGCTGCCTTTTACAGTTGGCATTCCGGGACCTCAATCGTTTTTTTGTTTTTAAATCTAGGTTGAATTTGGTTATTGAATTTTTTCTATTTTTTTTTTTTGGTAAATAAGGTTTATTGATAATAAGAAGAAAATGGTAATATATATCTACAAATTTGCTTCTGTAATTTGATTGAGAATAAAATGTGTGGTTTTGTGTATATATATTGAGTGAAAGAAAAAAGTAACTGTAGTCTTATAATTAAAGTAATAATATACCACTTAAAGTGGGTTTGTATGGTAAGTTTGAGATTTCTTCCTCTTTGAGCTATGCAATGTTTTTTCCAAAATTTTATGTGCCTGGTATGGAGAGCTATAGAGCTCTGTTTGGTCATGTCTTTACCTCAGATGGACATGATTTCCCAAAGCCACCATTAAAGGTATAGAAGGAGTTGAATTTATTAAAGATTTCAGAGTTAAATCGCATCTGCAGTGGAAGGGTCAGGATGAGGTAGAGGACACTAACAGCTTGTTCTCGTCGACAAAGACAAGCTGGTGGTGGGCCAAGCCATTGTTGAAGGACAAGGACCTTTCACTTTCAGGTTGCATAGATTTCATCAAACTTTCACTTGCTGGGCCTCTCTTTCCTATTTTACTCCTTCATTTTCTATTATAATTCAGCCGAATACAAAAGAGAAACACTCGGTAGCTTCCTTTTTCGCAGTTTAAAGCTGAATCTAATCTGGCTCACAATTTTATTATAAATTACTTTTAACATTTTTTTTTTCTTTTTTAACTTGGTAAGAATTTAATATTTTCTCTTTAAAAAGACTAAGGCTCATAAAAAATCGTTTTTCAGGATAAACGGTTGTATCATATAACAGAAGAGATATTGTCTTATAAAATTTATAAAGATGTAAAATTGATAATGTTATTTTTTTTTTCAGAAAATATTACTTTATTTACATATGATATTATTTTATTTATAAACAATATTATTTCTGTTGTATTCATACAACTGCTTGTATTGTAGAAAATTATCTGAGCCGCATGTTTGCAAAGTCCATAATAGGCTTAAACGAACTTTTTTCTGTACTAATATTCGGCATTCGTATTGTTTGATGGGCCTATTGAAAAAAATCCAAACATATTCACGAGTCCTAAACATTTTAATTTACTGTAAAACAAAAACATATATTCAAAAGGTAACAATACACAAATGTATGAAAGAGAAACTGAAGTACTTAAAAAGACGCATCTACAATTCAAGATAAGACAGCCTTGGTCTGTTTGAAGAAATTTGAGTGAAACTTGGAAGCAAAAACAAAAAAAGAAATAATATTTGTGTAGCTGTGAGCTTTAGAATATATCTATCCTTTATTGAATGTATTCTATTCGTCTATAATCACAAATTCAATACTTCAAATTATTATATAAAAGAGTGCTTCTAATGTTCCTTAATTCTCCAATAGATAAGCAGATAACAACTATTATAATAGCATTTAGGCAATTAATAACTATACATATTACCATCCACGCACCTCTTCTACCTTCTTTAACAAAAACAAAAAAATCCATTAAATCAAAGTATAAAGATATAAACTTTCATGTGTATATTATCCTGACATCACATTTTAAGTTTATTGAAAATTAATCACTTGTCATCACTTTTCTTGATACATTGTCAAAAAAATAAAAATAAAACACATGTAATAGATATAGAGATTAGAGAATCTTTGGTGTATGAGGTCCTAGTTTTTCAACCAAGCATAAAAGTAATGGTCGACTACAAAAGCAGAAGAAAATACAATTAGAATGACCAAATTTGGTTTGGCTGAGCCTTAAAGGAGAAGCTTTCATTTTCAAAAACAGACTCCTCTACTAAATCCCCAGACACCCAACACTTGTCAGAAAACCCAAAAGTGATCATCCACTAGAGACTTCAATTTTAAATCCTCCCCCAATTAATCTAATTAATAATGTCCTATGTTTCTTAATTAATAATTGGATGATTTTAACGAATTGGAGGAGTGTTTGGCAAGGGGCTGAAATAGATAAACAAATAAATAAAATAAATCTAATTTTAGTTAAAGTTAAATTAAATTCTTAGTTGGTTAAAACCCCACTCAAAAACATTTTTGTGGATTGAGAAGAGTCTACTTTGCAATGATATTGTCGTCCACAGATGAGTCATATGATTGAGTGTTCCCTTGGCATATACAATGCTTTCAAGGTATCCAAACAGATGATGATCATATTCTTACATAAGTGAACTTTTTGACTATGCATTTTTTTCGGATTTTGAGTAATCAAAATTTGGGCCATCCCATAATATCCACCGTCAGATGGCGGATCAAACTTCGCCTCAGGGTAAGCACGTGGTCGGTGGTTAATAAGATCACGAGTTGACTCTTTTATGTAATATTTTGTGGTGGGGTTTGTATACTCATTCTCTCTAATTGGAATTTAGGCAATCTAGATAATATGAATGATTTCTAAGTAGCTCACTCTCCTGTTATAGCATATATGCTTAGCCACTAATTATGCTCTTCAAGCTCATATTCCATAAGGTAAAAAGAAAAGAAAAGAAAAGATAATTATTTATGTGAAGCAATGGGAAGAGTTGGTTATATGGATATAAGCTACCAAAATATATCTAATTCCGAGGGATATTTTAATTAGTTGAACATTAACAAAATAAACCATATATATGATGATTTACCCGATCTTATAAAGACAATTAATTAATGCTGATTAATTGACGTTGTAATTAATTTCCTAATAATGTTATTGATAATTAATTAGGTGGCGAACTGAAAAATTATGAGAAACAAATCCTTCCCAATACACCCCAGTTCGAAATGAAACCAAGCTAGCTCCTGTGTGGACCTCATTAATTTGTTGTAATTAATTATCTCAGATAATTAATTACCAATGGTTATTAATATTATAGATGCTAATCATCGTCAAGTTTGGACCATCCATATGGCAGTATATAATACAACAAGCTCTTTTATTTATTTATTTATTTGGTAATATAATACAACAAGCTCTTCGTTGTTTCTTTTTCTTTTTTCGGTACTACAACAAGCTCTTATTCGTACTCTAAAAGCTTGTACAATTTCTCATATCACAGGCCAATAGCACTAGATTCGACGATCGATCCCCATTATTAATCATAAAAGTGAAAGTAGAACTATAAAAATTTATAAGGTTTACTTAAAAAGCTTACCATCATCATATGACACATATATAATTACCAAAAAAAATAAGAATCATATTTCACGCCTATATATATTATATAAGTTTAAGCTAAGAAAAATGTTTGATTCTTGGTACTTTTATTTTAACTAAAGTGTTTTTCTCTGCTACTATCGCATGAGAGGAAGAGAATTTTTAGTGACATGGACTTTTAGTGTGATCTTCTACTGGATTGAAAAGACATATGAGTTTGACTTACTCACTAAATAACTCTTAAACCTATAACTCCGTTGCAAATGAGTCATTTTGTACTTGCCTACAAATTCTAGAATACGTGGCATTACCGCAATGTATGGCCTTTGATTGACAGAGATGAACTTCATCGTGAGAGTCAAATACACATAGTAAATATCGAATAGCATCTTCAATATTTAAAACAGTGTATACTATTATTAATTAATCTATGATTAGAAAAAGTTATTCTCTTAATCTATTGCATATTTCGTGCTGTACATGCACCTGGAAATTTAATTAACTAGATTAATGAATGAAAAAGTCTCGTTTTCACTTTAATCTCTTAATTTATTTATTTTTTCTTTTTTTCGCTTTGGAATCCATTGAATTGTTTATACTTTGCACGAGTTTTATTCCCTTTCTTTTTTGTTTTTAACTATATTGCTTTAGGTAATTAATTATAATAAATTATATGGTTGTAATTTATTAGCAATCATTTCGTTTGACAAAAAGAGGAAATTTTTTCACTGCATCATTACAGGTAAATAGTCTTTACACTCATTGTTAATTAAGATTAACTAGTATATATACATACAGTAAGCTTAATCTTCGTGACCCAAAAAGAAAATAAAAACAAATTGTACAAGGCAAGTGATAAAATAATCAAGTTATTTAGTATGAAAAACGTCCCTGTTAATAATATATTGGCTATACCATCACATTCAATTCTACTTAAAGAACAAGCATATAGGCTGTGGAATTTATGAGGTTGATGTTGTATAGTCAAAGTTAAGCAGCAAAAGTTGAATATTTTTGTTTCTGCATAAATAAATTGCGTGACATTTTCTTGGTCATCTTATAATATGGGAAAAGAAGAAAAAAAAAAAAAGAAAGAAAAATAAGGAGCAGTTAATTATTTAGAGAGAGAATAGGAGGGTTGATTTTTTATTTTTTTATTTGATTTTTTTTGGCTTTTGGCGAATAGGAGGGTTGAAATTGCAATAACATAGAAGGCAGCAGAAAAGAAGTAGGAAAATAAGAAGAGAATGGAATGTCAAAAAAGTGTTGCACAAAGACAAAGCAAAACCATCCCCGCAAAGCAATCCAAATTCCAAAGAAAGGAAGAGTAAAGCATGGAAACTACGACGAAACTACAGTTTTATTCATAAAAAAAAAATGAAAAGAAACTGCAACGAAACCAGGCCTAAAATATGCAAATCAAAAGTTTGATGTAAAAAACAGGGAAAGTCATGCTCAGAAAAACTTTTTCCAAATGTCAAAGTGCAATCCCTCACGCAAACATTGAAGAAAACAGAAAAATAATACTTTATTTTTTCTTTGTTTTTCCATTTACCATTCACTTATTCACATAAACAAAGAAAGTACAAATGGAAAAAAGAAAAGAAAAAAATGGCAGAGAAAAAGAGAAAGAGAGTGTAGTCTCTCCCGACTCGTTTCTTGTTTCAATACCCCGCTGACCCCGCTTGACTCATCATTCATTGCCAGTGCATTTCTTCATTCATTTATCTCTTAACCATTTTCAAATTCAAAACTCCCTTCTTCTTCACCAAATATTTTTTAACTCTTGAATAGATCCACTTTTTCAACAATTTCCCATATCATCATCATTATTACTAATTTTTTTTGGTAATAAATCATTATTACTAATTATTACATAAACAAATTAAGTCCCATCTAATTATCTACAAGGAAAAAATACTCAAAGACTTTTTAGACCATGTGCAAACAAAAGATCAAACATGACCAACAAAAAGTAGAAAAATGATTCATGTACAATCAATAATCTTTACTTGTATCAAAGTAGAAAAATTGAGATAGAAATTAAAATTAGTTTAGTTTAGTGGAATATTGTTTTTCTTGCGATTTGACTACATATTGACCCTTAACAATCTCAAAACGCTTAATGTTAGAAATATGTTGCTTATCATTAGAAATCAAGAAAGATATATGTTCCATGTGGGACATCACATATAGATTATAGTGGGCGACTTAAGACTAGTAGCAAAAACCACTTTTTTTCTTTTGTTTTATTTATTTCTTTATTTGTATTTCTTTCTTTCTTCTTCTCTCACTCTGTCTTTCGCCGTATGTCTGACATTTCCACCACACATTACCCCATAAAGGAGAAAAACCAACCAAAAAATACTATCTTTTTTTATAAGAAACTAACCAAAAAATACTCGAACAAAACAAACCTATAAAAGTATATAAAATTGATTCCAAAAAGATTATATTTTCCATTAATTTTTTTATTAAATTATCAAAACGCTTTAATTTTTTTAATCTCTCTCTTTCAAGAATAAAAACCCCACATTTTCATGCACTTGTTCCCGCTTTTGTTTGTTTTCTTACCTTTATAGTTTCTGCTCTGCTCTCACAAAAATCTCTTTCAAGCATTTGATCGTACACCACCACCGCACCATGAATTCGCCCAGTTATGGATCCGACCCGGTTTCGCCCAACACCACCTACGTTCAAGCAGACCCGTCAACCTTCCGAGCAGTTGTTCAGAAACTAACCGGAGCACCCGAAGACCCATCAGCTCAGAAGCTCCCCCTCACGCTCCCTTCCCGTTTTATCAACCCGAAACCCACAACTTCCGAAATGGGGCCCCGAAGACCCGCTTTCAAACTCCATGAGCGGAGACAGACAGCTAAGAAGCTGGAGCTCAAACTCAACGCCACCGGCGGCGGCGGCACAATCATCAACATCCCGTCGCAGACGGCGGCGTCGTGTTCTTCTTCGTGCGGTCTATTCGGTAAGCAGATGATGATGGTTTCGCCGGTGTCGCCGCTGGAATTTCTGGCGCGTGGCAGTCCGAGAACGCCGGTTTCACCATGTCCGGAGGAAGAGAGAGCAATCGCCGAGAAGGGTTTCTATTTGCATCCGAGTCCACTCAGTACGCCAAGAGGGTCTGATCCTCCAGAGCTTCTTCCTCTGTTTCCTCTGCATTCTCCTACAGATCACACCCACACCACCACCTCCACTTCTTCTTAATTTCCTTAACTCCTAATTAATTAGTCTTACCAATTTTTTTATTTATATTTTACTATGCTTTTTTTTTTTTTTAAGACTTAGTTTTGATAATGATTATGGCATATATATATATTATAATATATTTTATGGGTTGGTAGATCGATTTGATCTGTCACGGTTTAATTTCTAGCTAGCTATTTGTGTTGCTTTTGTTTTGTTTTTCTCTTACACTTGTTTCTTTCTATTCATGATGGTAATAACGCAAGGCAAAGTTGCCATTTTTTATTTTTTATTTTCCTTTTGTTTAACGTACAAATTTAATAACAGCCTACAAGAAAAAACTGCATTATTTAATGAATAATAAAATTGGCTTGTAATATTTGCTACTATTCTCGTTTTAAAATTTTTTTAAAACAAGAAGAAAAAATAAAACAAAAAACTTGTTTGAAAGGCAAGCTATTGAAATGATAAAATATATAGAATAATTATGTATAATATAATATTTGGAATTGTAGTTCGTTGGGAAAGTGTGGGATGTGGGTGTTAATTTTTGTGATCGATAAAGCTGCGCGCCATTGGGAATTAATGGCGATCGACAGGTAAAGTCAAGAAGGGAGCGGCGCTCTTTTTGTCAGACAAACCGACGGCTTAGATTCCTTCTCGTGTTTTTGATTGGATGTTACCATGACTATGCAATTATTGCTTCTCACTCCATTTTCTGCGCATCTTACTGTATTGCCCCTTTGCCCACGCTTTGAATTTGTTAACTCTCTTGTTGGTAGCTAGTTTCGTTAATTTGATTGTGCAAAATTTAAAATAATTTAGTTTAATCCAATAAAATAAACATATTTTAAAAATCTTACATTGGATGCCTAACTATAGTGGCAGTTTATAACTGCATGTATAAGATAAGAGAGCAGTTTATAATTAAGTTTGAAAGGATATGATAGGAAATGATAATAGGGAATGATGAACTGTAATAAATAGAACAAGACCATTGCATGGCATGCCTATATAAATATCTAACAGGTTGATTTGTATTAGTCAATACTCTATAGTTACCCAAAAAAAAAAAAAAAACATAGTCAATACTCAACAGTGGCCAAGCTATGAATAAAAGCGCATTTGAGAGTATAGTTCAATCGTAAAAGCCAGCTGAGCAATTACACATGTGAGTATAGGAGTTGAGATTCGAGTCTTGGTAACTCTATTTGGATTCAATTGCTCTTTTCCGCTACTACTGCACGAGGGAGAAGGAGTTTACAGTGACATGACTCCCAGTATGGACTCCCATTNAGGAAATGATAATAGGGAATGATGAACTGTAATAAATAGAACAAGACCAATGCATGGCATGCCTATATAAATATCTAACAGGTTGATTTGTATTAGTCAATACTCAATAGTTACCCAAAAAAAAAAAAACATAGTCAATACTCAACAGTGGCCAAGCTATGAATAAAAGTGCATTTGAGAGTATAGTTCAATCGTAAGAGCCAGTCGAGCAATTATACATGTGAGTATAGGAGTTGAGATTCGAGTCTTGATAACTCCATTTGGATTCGAGTGCTCTTTTCCGCTACTACTGCACGAGGGAGAAAGAGTTTACAGTGACATGACTCCCAGTATGGACTCCCATTGAATTGAAAAAACGACTGGGTTTGACTAACTCACAGTATAATTCCTGAATCTATAACTCGGTTAATTTTTTTTTTTTTTTTTTTTTTTGTTAAAAAAAAATCATTAGAAGCTTTCCAGAGCTACAACATCTACAATAAGATTTGCTGTTTTAATTCCCTTAGAAACTATGCCCTTGTCTCATGCATTTATTAATATAAGTTTACAAATTGCTTTTCTAGTTTCAAAAAACACAAAATTGATGTTGTAAACAACAATTCAAGTTCTGAGGAAAGAGCGATGAGAGAGAGAGAGAGCTCATAAGTTGCTACTTCACTGCACCTGCAGTACTTGAATCTTTACAGGGCATCTTTTCTTGTTGGTATTGTATTTTCAGATTGTAGATAACAAGGTTGAGCATGCAACTCTGTCATCATTTACTCTTCCAAAGGTAAATGACAAAAGGCTACCTATTTCTAGCTTCCTGGCAACGAGTAAACGTTAGAAAACCAAAACAAAAATTTAATATAGGGTTAATTTCATAGACATATCCTGATTTATCGTATAATATCAAAATCTTTTTAATTTCAAACACATTTCCAAATTAACAATAGAAAGGCAAGAAAGTAAATTAGTAAAATGATTTGCATTGGATAGTTATTGTGAACTATAAAATGTGTCATTGGATAGTAGCTGAGCATGTTGTATTGAACCGTGATTGAGCGGGATGACTAACATATCCATCTAGACTTTATTGGTTTGAGCACATTGTGTAAAAGGAGTTCATTGGTTTGAGCATTTTGTGTAAAACGAGTGCAATCTTAGTTTTTTGAAAACTGTAAATTTTTTTTTAACGTAATTTTGATAAATTATATACTGTGAACTACTGGTGATCTTGCTTTTATATTCATCAACTGTCATTTGAATTTCTCTGTCAGCATTTGTAATCCATTTTGGACATTATACAAACTTCGGATTTTTTGTAAAATATTTATAAATAAAAAAGAATGGTTTTATGAAATTTAAAAAATGTAAACGGTGTAGACTGAAAATTTCCCTTTTATATATGAATTCTCTCTCCTTGGATTCTGCAGATTATCAGTAAATGCTGACAGAGAAATTCACGTGATCTGATCAATTTTACACTAGAATTATGATGGAGATCATGCAAAGAGGAAAAGGTTATTGGCTATAGATCACTTTACAATTGAAAAAATATATAACAAAATGAAAATTAAACCAGAAATGCATTCATTCATCAAAATCTCTGAACAGAGAGAAGAAAACTTCTAAATGGTAATTTATTAGAATGTTCAAATCTAAAATCAATAGAATCAAACAACATGAAGACCAAAAATTTTCCTCTATTTTTCTTTTTTCAACTTTCTACATCATTAAAAACAAAAAAAACAAAACTTAAAATGTGATGTGGGATGGAAAAGGCAATGCTAATTCTTGGTGACTTCAACGAACAGAGGCACAGATGGATTGCTGGTTGTATAAACCAGTCACTCCATTTGTTAACCGTTGCCTGTTTTTTCTTCTCTTCTTAACAACTGTGAATCCTTCACTGTCTCCGTTGTTCTTCTTGTTTATATCTACTACTTCTTTTTGCTCACTATTACTAGATTGAGAAGCCACTTCAGTATTTCCTTCATTTCCATAGTGAATTTTTATAATGGCACTGTCGTTTTCTATTGCATCCGAAGAAGTTTCTGAAACATACTCATTTTTCTTCTCCTTATCTGCAGAAGCACCCTCAGGATCCATATTATGCTGGACGGACTTTACAATGAAGCTTAGCAGAATCTGCCTTGCAAGCTCGGACTTTTCAGACTCTGAAACACTCTTTTTAAAAGTACCATCATTTGGTTTGCTATAAGATTTCTCATTCAGTTTCTCGTCTTCTGCTTCACTAGGGATTTCTAAAGATGTATCTGATTCAGGTTGAACTTGTACTGTGCCTTCATGAACATGATTCATTTGCCAGGCTCTCCTTGGGACAAACTCTGGTGCATTCGGGTTCATAATTCTTGGAAGCCCAGATCCAATTCTTTCCTTCATTGGAGCTCGGAATTTTAGAAATCCATGTCTCATGCGGAAAGAATCCTTGCTTCTATAATACAGAGGTGATCTAGGTCCACAAGGAACTCTAGCTGCAACTGGGGTAAGAACGGGCTCTGAAAGCATTCCTTGACTAGCTCTCACGTCATAAACACTTGTTACTGCAACTGAATTTAAAGGCTGAGTCGGAGACATTGGCCCAGGATTGAATGGTTCGGCTGCAGCAGAGAGCTTACTTACATTTGTTTGTTTGATCATTTCCTCTTCAAGTTCTAAGCCATTACTTTCCAATTGAGTTGAATTTGCATGAGTTTCTTCTGTTTCATTGTTTGTGCTTGCTTCGACTATGGAACTACTTTTGCTTTCTTCAACCTTTGATGTCTCTGGTGGAATGTTACACATCTGGGTTTCAGCTTTCTCAGCATTTAGTTCTGCTGCTTCATCCGATAATGGCTTTCGAACTGTACCTGGTGGTGCCAAAGCTACTTCTTTGTAAGATAAAGATTTTGAAGCCATGGTAGTATAAGTGGCTGGGAAGGAGGAGACCTTAGACGGAGAAGGTTTTGCAGCCCTTGCATGCTTCAGAGGAGACAACTCAGAAGGAATGGTTTTTGAAGGAACATGTTGTGCATGTGAAATGATTTCTCGACCATGTCTGCTTTCTCCAAAATTTGAAAATTCACTATGTACGTTTATCTTTGCAAGAACTGGCTTTCTTCGGCCTGTCTTTCGACCAGCAGTGGTATTACCTGAACGGCCTTTTGTATTGGCTTCTTGCCAACCTTCGTCTGAAATTGTTTCTTCAACAACTTCGTTTGTGATCCTCATCCCAAGCTTAGAACCCTCATCATTCTTTTCTGCTTCTTGAGGATGAAGCATGCCTACATCTAATTCTGTAACACCACTCTTTTCTGTTTCACCATCCAGTTTAGCTGCACCGTTTTCAAAGATGTCACTGGGCTCGTCGTTGTCAGGTATTGTAACATGATTTTCTTCACCTATTTTATCATCCATTTGCAATAACTGAAAATACAGACATAAGCAAGATAAGCATACAGTTTTTTTTTTTTAAATAAATGAGCGAGCCCTAAATCTAATAAGATTGGGATCTGTATATATTTGGTTGCAATATATACATATGTTTTCCCTGTATTTTCTGAAATAAGCCTATTTGATTCTCTAATCTCAAATATTGAAATTACATCTGTATCTACCTTTGTGCGTCGCTGTCTTCTTTGTGTATCACTTCCTTTTGAATCTTGATCAGGACTTATGTAATCCAGGAGATCTGATACACTGCAATAGAGGGTAAAAGGTTTGGTGCAACAGCATATGATGCTATATAATAAAGTAAGTACTTTGGGAATACCATATTAATACCTAAGGTGACCTTTGCTTGCAATCAATGCGTCTGGCTTTGGCGTTCCATTTCTAGCTGCTTCCTGCTGCTCGAGTGATTTTGATTCAAAATATTCCAGCCAAGCAGCTGCATCCTGTTAAAAGAGTAAAGAAATTTTAAATGTGTATTAGTTTTGCAAAATGAAAGCAGCCCCACTTTAGCAGAGCATCAGCACAGAAAAGCCCCAACTAGCAAATAATACCTGCAACAAAACCATCTATAAATATATAGTTCAAGACTGCCTATTTCACCTGAGTACGAAGATCTTCTGGTCCTAATTTGGCTTGAAGTATCTTGAGTGTCGTTTGCTCATGTTGCACACTAAGTGAAAATGCTTCCATCAATGACAGAGCTATTGCTATGGCATGATAACTTGCAGCAGTCTGAAAGGTTAAAAAAAATAAACAATATGAAATGTGAGCATAATATAACCTGAGCTGTTTGGTCTTTTACAGAGAACAAGAGAGAGTAAAAGAGAGACTTGTATATGATCGGATCCTAGTAATCTTTGGTTGCACTTGAGAGCTTCATGCAGGTATCTAAGAGCAACATGAACATTTCCCATGCCCTCTTCCATCATAGCCACATTTATATATGTTGCAGCTGTATTTGGGTGAGACAGTCCGCAAGTAAAATGAAGAAGGTACAGAGCACGATTTACATACCTACCAATAACAATACAGTTTGTCAAAGAGAATAGCAGGTGAAGGATTCGAAGAACAAAAATTGTTGAATTATGCAGCTAAAAATAATTAAGAGCACCGTGGAATTGGAGGACTTTCTGCAATTTGGTAAATCATACAAAATATATTGAAGAATGGTGATGTCCAACTTACTTCAAAGCTAATTCAATGTGTTGAAGACGGTAATAAAACACGGAAAGATCCCCATAGCTTTTCATAGTATCAGGATGGTCAAGTCCAAGTTCCCTCTCGTTAATATCTAAAGCCTTTTGCTGATATATGGTTGCCTGTACAATCATTAAAGGAAAATATAATAATTAAGCAATGTTAGTACTCAAACATGAGAACTATGCAAAAATAAAATAAAATTGCTAGCCTTTAAGATAAAGAATCTATGAAATAGTCTTGCAACTCAGATTCCAGTGTCTGAAGGTGAGATATGAAGAAAAACATTTTATACCTGATTGAAATCACCAGTATGGTAAAGAACTACTGCTAGAAGACTGTAAGCACTTGCAGTAGCTCGATGATAGGGACCGCAAACAGCTATCATCTTTGCTAGTGCCTTCAAATGCAAAAGATGCACAATATAAAAGAAATTAATTTTCTTTTTCAGAAAGGCACTGTACATAACTTCTTAGCTAGAATAAAAACTGCATATAGCTTTTATGTAAGACTTCAATAGGATGATACCTTAGTTCCATAGTTAACAGCATCCTCTAGCTTTCCTTTATCAAGAGCAACTTTTGATGATTCTAATAGGTTCCGTCCATCAGCTGAAGAGCATGATACATGCTGTTTACCAAAAAAAAAATTATTTCTCATCTCATATGCATCCAAAATGACAGAGAGAGGATAAGGGTAAAGGGAGTAACAGATGAACAAATTCCCACCTTGCACACAGGGATCAAGCCAATAATGTCATATTTTCTGAAAGGGTTTGGGGATTCCATGTCATAATCTCTAGGGACCAACTCCAACCCAACCTGGAAAAAACATTACTTTGTTCCATTCAATATTTTGTTTTGAAGAAAAATCAGTAATGATAACATTTATAATGGTAATACCTTATGGCAAAGTCCTCGGAGAATTGAGAACTTTCTCAAGTGTGGAAATTCATCTTTCATTGTCCAACCAAATCTTCTAGAGAGAAATTTCTCTAACCATTGAAGTTTGAGGGCATGATCATCATTCAAAGTTTGGTCAGTGTCTTTAATCCCATGATGTCCAAGTAAAAAATTTAAGGATGCAGCTATTGCTGCAGGTAAGTCTGATAAACTGTCAACAGAAGCTATGACTGCTCTAAGTATATGCTTGAAAGCACGAATAACCATCTCATGAATACAGAGAGACTGTATGTGGGGAAGCTTCTCTGCAAGTTCAACCTGATATACAAACTGAGATCAGAACCATCTAAGAGACTAAGAAAAGAGACTAGAACTTTTAAAAGGCAAATTTATATTTCCTAAAAGCTACCATAAAAGTACTATTTTACACAAGTGTCAAAATTCCAAAACACAGACATATAAGGATCAAGTTAATTGTAAGCTAAGCTTAAGCAAAATTGCCAGTGTTTGAGAGAGAGGATTCCTACTCACCACTCGACCCAAAGATTGCATCTTTAGTCCCCTTAAATGCATGAAGTCTGTTAGTGTACGGCCATCAACTGGAGAAAGTTCAAGTGATCCGAAGTCTGAAACCTAACAAAGTAGTAGATTTAGCTCATAAAAACTGCTGAATAGCATTGTGACCTTATGTGACAAAAAATTATCACTAATAACAATATTTTACCAGCTTTGGTACGGAAACTTCATCATAATATTTGTGTGCCATCTTGATAAGTTCATCTGCTGACTGTTGCAATAAGCAAACTGGAACAGTTAAACCTTAATTAAACAAAAATTAATGACCGCACCACAAGAACTAGATAAATGACAATAAAACATAGAATTGAAGATATAAACATATTGGGTTTGTTAAAAATTCCAGCTAAAACTGAGCAAAACAAAGTATAAGTAAAACTCTCAGAGACCTTCAAATGAAGATCAGTTCCAGTTTCCTTCAGTCTCAAGAAGGCATCTTCAGAAAGAAGTTCTTTCAAGTCTGCTTGACTGCTAAACTTGCCATTGTTTAGCTCTTCCTTATCTAATCCGACGTGGCTGCTAGAACTAACATCAAGCTCTTCCATATTATATGTATTACTTTCATCACCTGTTTTCTTTTCCCTCTTCTTCAAAAGTTTGAATTTCTTTCCAAGTCCTTTTATTGCTGATTCAGCATCATTATCATTCCCAGGATTCTTTGAATTATTTTCAGTTTTAGTTTCCTGCTTCTGTAGATGTTGCACCCAACAAGAACCAAGTTCCCATCTAATAGACCGTTCAGATTTGTCAGGCTTGTCTTCTAACTTTTTCAAGCTCTCTTTGATTACTCCTCGAGCCAGACACATTGAGGCTTCTAAACTATCCAAATCAGGTGAGTTAACTACTAATGATTCTGCATTAAACTTGTGAAGCAGAATCCTCAAGCTGAAAAAGATTCAATCTTTAATCAGCACACAAAGTAGCATGTCATGAGATATTGCAATTGAAAATGAGATCTATTAGAAGAAAGCTGCGGTTCTAACCTGTTGAGATTAAGAGAATTTGCTCCTCCATCTGGTTGATCATCAATTTTAGTATCTTGAGCCTCACATTTCCTTCTCTTCACGTTGCCTACAGCTTTTATTGTTGCATTGTACCCACAATGTCTTACATTGACAACACCCAACGATGAAGTATCCTGAAAAAGCATACTGAGTTATAGATAGATCTTATTGTGAAAGAAACTTTAAAACTTCATAAAGTTTATCAATAGACTGCTTCAATGAGGGGTAATGGCAATTGTATAAGCTTAGATCATCATAAATGGTCGAGGTGAGGATTTACAGAACCAAAATTGATGGTCCTGTATCATCCAATAGGTATGAGTAAAAGTACTTACACGAACATTTACACTCTCATCTGCAGTTAAACCCTTCAACAAACTCTTCTTTATACATTCCTTAGCAGAAACAGAATACGATTCGTCTTTAACTTTATCATCGGACTTTGAGGTTGCATCTACTGCATCGCGTTTAATCACAATCGATAAGTCTCCCACGAGATCCTCATGCAAGACTGATTCAGGGGAGAGCCTGTCTGTCTCCTTCGCCTTCAAATTGGAATCTATGAGACACCGTATTGCTGCTGCAGCTTTGAGGATTGACACATCGACAAATTTACTATGAACCAAAAAGGCTTTCCGGTCTCTAACTAGCCTCTCCTCCTCAGTTTTGCAAGGATGGCTAGCCAATATTGCAAAATCTGTAGCCCATGGTTGATGATCATATTCACCATTTCTTCCCTGCCCTCCACCATTTCCACCCCAGTTTTCATCTTCTGTCAGTAGGGATGGGAAATTTGATGGAGACTCAATAACAGAAGGAAGAGCAAGCCATGTATTTGCTCGAAATCCATATGGAAGATTACCAAACTGGTAAAATAGAAAACACACCCACATCTTATGTTAAAGGCTTATGCATTTCATACTAGAAAACTTCAAATTGCATCAACCGAAACTCATTATATGCATATAAGATAAGTAAAACCTCACCTTGTTATGTTCAATAAAAGCTTTCATCAAGGATTCATATGCCTGCAGTAACAACCAGATCACATTGATTTAATTAAAAACTAAACAAGTTAAAACACACACACACACACACACACACACTCTCACACATATGTATTACATCATTAAAAGTACTGACATTGGCAAAAGCTTGACTAAGCTGTTGCAGAAGATCAACCAGTGAATGGTTGTGTAGAAACTGTTTTCCCACTGTATAAAAGCCTTTTACGGATGCAACCACTTGTATCTGTTTTCCATTGCATATCTTAATCTGCATGCATTCAATCACACTTCTTCTTCAGTTAGCTAGCTTAAAAATGGTGAAATGAATGTCAACTGTCAAGTAAATAACAAAAAAGAAAGGGACCAATTAAATATAAACGTTGCATGTGCACTGCCACTGGATCAAAATTAGATTAAATGCAACTTTAATGAACTACTGCTTTATTTTCATTTTTAACAGTTATCAATATAAAATTGTGATTTTCAAATTTTTTTTAAATTTTTTGGTGGGGGGGAAGGAAATTTGTATATTTTTGCATAACAATTCAAAGCTGCCTAAATATTAATTTTATTTGTAATTTTTGACACGTAATAATTAATAATAGCACCTGCATCTGAAAATAATCTGCATCGCGCCCCTCATCTACATCCTCACATCTCCTCAAATCTATATCGGACAAAATTAGAAAACAAAGTCACTAAAAAAATATTGACAATAAGAACAGTATAAGGAACAAAAAATTCCCCGTTTTGACGTCAAATTCTACTTCTAACTAGATTGAAACATTAAATAATAATAAAAGTATTAAAAAAAAATAGAGAGAGAGCGTTGAACTCACGCAGGATCGGAGGGGACAGGTGAGAGAAAGAGAAGAAATCATAGAAGTCAGAAAGCTTCGGCGTGGGTTGGATTGGCGCCATTCCCAAGCTCTCCGAAATCGCCGAAACGCCGTCCTCTGGTGGCGGAAGCCGTGAGCGAACGTCGCCGGCATCCGAAGGCGTAGGTGGGCCCGAATTCCTTGTTTGTTGGGTGGTGGGCCTACAGTTACTCTTCTTGGGCTTGGAGTCTGGAGTCGACGGAGATCGTTTGGGCTTAGCAAACCTAGTTGTGCAGGCCACAAGGTCCAGTAGCCTCCGTACGTGAGCGACAACTTGGGCTTCTTCAGTATAGTCCTCTGACAAACAGTGGCATTCATGTAAATATATTATAATATCTGAGCTACAAATTTTAGTTTTTTAGTTGTTTTTTTTTTATAAAAATGAGACCACCTAAAACAATAATAAAGCAACTCAAACGACAATTGGGCTAGCTTCTTTCCACAAAACTAGCTACAATTTCTAAATACTCTATGGTCCGTAGTGCAATAATATGGAGTGGCAATGCAATGTAGTATACATTATTGCATGCTATTACCAAGAACAGAGTAAAAAGCTACAAAAGCCCAAGTTCATCAGCTAAAATATTCTCGAAGAATTTGTTAAAAAACGATTATTAGTTATATAATAGTTCAATGTTCTTTCGGTGTCATTTTTGTAAATGCACGATATTGTTATTTAATCAAATTGATTTGGCTTTGTATGAGAAAAAAAAATAAAAAAAATAAAGTTGAATTAAAATTTATGGGTAGGTTTCACTAACATGGAAGACAAAATATTGGTAATAATAGGGAAAATCCTGACCCCACACATTTGACATATATAGTTGTTGATGATTGTAGCTGAATAACCAGTGCGAGAGCTTCACCTACCTTCAACCACTTTCAGCACGCAAGGCTTCAGAGTCGCAACCTCTACTCTGTCATTCAACCTTTGGCCTTTAACCTAAAAATGAAAAAAAACAAAAAAAAATATATATATATTTCTATATTAAAATACAATTTGGGTTAATTTAAGTACCAAGTTTAAATTAAATAAAATACAGAGTCTGAGAATATATCGAACAATAAGTTAAAAAAAAAAAAAGGTTAAGTAAAAGTAATTAAAAGGGTAATACCTCATGAGACAAAGAATAGTTTGTAAGGTGGCACGTCTCTACATTCACAGCCAATAGTTTCTTTACATCCAGTATCTTGTCAGTGGAAATACCCTTCATATAATTTTCCAGTTTAGTCTCCCCAAAAATTAATCAAAAGAAATTAATTAATTAATCAAAACGCTAGCTCATTTTGCCCATCTTTGTGCTAAATGGGCGGCTGGGGTTAATTTTTGTGGTTTAATTCTTGAGGAGTATCTCCCTCAGGAAATTTCGGTTTGTTTGGCTTTGGAACAGAGTGGGCACCTCTCTGCTGGAGCGGGGACAGCTCTCTAATGGCTGTTGTTGTCCTTTCCTTTGGGTTTCTATGAATATTTCCTTTTCACCAAAAATAAAAAAAAAAATAAAAAAAACGCTAGCTCAGTAGTCATTCAGTACCTTGAGAATCACTTGCGTCTCGTATGGGGTTATGACTGTGATATCAAGAGCACCAGGCACAGCTGCCCAATACAGAAAAAATGGGAGATAAGAACAGATTTTAAGGCCCAAATAAATAAATATATACACATGTAGTATTCAAAATAGTCTTGCTGTCTAATATTGATGCATAGAAAGTTTCTTATTACCTTTCTCTTCCTTTTTCTTCTTCTCTGCTTTGCCTCTGTTTGTCTTGCCTCTTCCAGATTTTGGAGCCATTTACTTTAAAAACAAAAACTGAGAAGATAGAGATATGGAAGGAAGATATATATATATATATATATATATAGTTCCAGAAACTGAATTGATTAATGATTGAGAATGAATTTAGCGAAATGAAATGGAATAAAAGAGAGAGTGAAAGAGAGAGAGAAGGAGAGTGAGGAGAAAGAAAAATCTAGTGGAAAAAGTGATGGATGGAAGAAGGAGAAGATAGGATAAGGATTTTAGGGGTAAACCCTCTCTTTTTAGATTTGTAAGCAATCCTAGCCTCTCCTTGTTGCTAAAACTAAACGACCCGATATTGATATTTGAAATATATATTTATATATATATATTGCATACTCTCCCTCAATCAGTACTCTCTCTCTCTCTCTCTGTAACTAATTTTACATGTGACTGTGAGGGGTGTTATAAGAACCTGAGAGAGGCCCATGCACTACTCAAAAAAACAAACACTGGTGGAATACATACACTGTGACCGTTACCTATGCGACACGTGGCATGTGCTGGTGTGGCCGTTTCCTTTTTGTTTTATCACATGTTGCGACCTTTGATTTCCCCACCAGCAAAGAAGGTGGGGGTGTGCGATCGATAAACACTAATAATGCTGGATGGTCTGACTCTGCTCTCTTCTCCTGCCTTAACCCTTCTTCTAGTCTTCGGTAGCATTGAATTTGAATCCACAATTTTGTCACATATTTCATGCTCGCATTTTCATGGCCATTTAGTGCTTATATTTTACTCCCTACCTTGCTACTTTCCAACCCCTTCCAATATTAAATTTTTGCTTGAGATTCATTCACAGCTATTACATGTAATCGATGATTAATAGTTTTTTTTTTTTTTGTCAAAAATGATTAGTTACACTGTATCATCTATATTACATATAAATTTTTTCCACAAATATCTAGGGCGCAATAATTTTTTTTTTAAAATTGAATATAGGATTTTATTACATATGAATGAAAAAAGGTTGCATTATTTGAAACCAATACTCTATTATATTAATTCATCAAAAAAAAATACTATATTATATTTTGTTTAGAATATTGCTCTTTTAACATGCATTCTTAGTTGAAAGGAACTAATATATAATCACTTATATAAGAAACTCTGATTACTACGTAATTAATAACCTTTGGGTTCATGAAGAAATAAGGAAGATGATTAAAAATGGCTTGACCTTTGATTTTATGAGAGTGCTTGGTTTCTTGAAATATATTTATTGTAAATTGAGAAAACTAAGTTTTTTTTTTTTTAATAATTTTTTGGCGTAGCTAGGTCCAATATAAATTTCTGAATTATAGAATAAATTTTTTTCATTCGAGGCAAGAGCTGTATATATATATATAGAATACAATAAATCCATTTATAAGTATATCTATACATATATATACACACACATATATATATATATAGAGAGAGAGAGAGAGGGAGGGAGGAATCTTGAAAGATGTTCGAAAAATATCCAGAATCTTTATCTAGCAAGTGCAATTTCTAGTATTATTTCATATTTTAGAACATTCAAAGTTAATTAAGCATATAGCTAGGAAAGAGTACAAATAGATTAGTTGTTATTACTTTGAATAGAAATGGGGATGAAGTGGACTGATTGATTATTAATTTAGTTCCAGAGTCGAGGGAAGTTAAAAGAGTAGTCAACTCCATGCCTCTGTGGAAATTCTTAAACAATGTTACACAGCTAAAACCAACCAGGGCCTGCAAATATGTCATTAATTTTCCCTTTTAATTAGCCTGAAAATTAACGAAATTAACCAGGTTCATGGCAATATAAATATTCCGTCACACTATTAATTCAGCACCTATAAACTAACTATTTGACTTTTTGAGTGTCACAGTACAAGATATGGGAATCATGCATTCAAGGAGTTCTTTATTTTAATAAATTATATATTTATCTATATATATTCAACCAGTAGACCAAAAATTTGTGAAAATTCCTGTATCAACTTCATTTGTCTTCTTGTATAGAGCTCACCAAAAAAGGTTTTGTTTTTCATCGCCTACTTCGAAAAATCAATTTTTTTCAGGAAAAAACTAAGGGGAATAATATTTTCTGATGTTTGCTGCATGGTAACTGATAAACCAAGAAACAAGCTTAGAACAAAATTGGTAAATTAAAATTGGTTAAATATATAGATAATCACAATAGAGGTTTGCCTAACACTCATCACGTGTACACTGTAGAACCAATTTCCTAATTGAGATTCTGATACTCTTTAGCAATCGGCTGGCCTGCTGTCCTAAATTTTTAGATGGCTTTGGCGGCCCAATATATTTCCACTAATTATCTTGAAGAACATAGCCATTGTTTTTTTTTTTTTTTTTTTTTTTTTTTTTTTTTTTTTTTTTTTTTTTTTTTTTTTTTTTTTTTTTTTTTTTTTTTTTTTTTTTTTTATGTTTATGGAGTTTGAATTTTGCACTTCAATATATTAAAAAAATAAAAAATAATAAAAAAAGAAGAAGAAGAAAATTTGCAGAAATAAACCAAACATTATTAACGCAAGTGTAAGTCTTGCTTAAAAGCTTGATAGAAGTGCGTTATGTATATATATATATATATATATACATATGTACGTATATTTGAAAAAAGTGTGTTAGAATTAAAAAGAATTCATCCACCGACAACTTCAAACTCCAATTTCATATAATATAATTGAGAGAGTGAATAATGGGAATGTAGAATCATTCTTTATACCTTTAATAATATATAAAAGATGGTTATGGGGATCAGACGGATATTCCAATTCCCATCTAATAAGCTCAGTGTTTGTTTTGTATGGGAAAGGATATTATAACGCGGTTGGCATTGACGACATAAGCAATCAATCAAATTAAAATTCCCATTATTCACTCTCTCAGTATTTACTTAATATTGGTCAAGTAGGTGCGGCAAGTATCATATATAATGGGTCATTCAAGTGGCTGTCGATTCCAAATAAATAATACGACGAAACCATGCATGACGTAGAAAGGAGAATTGGACTTGAGAGAAAAATAAATAAATTAAACTATTTGATCAACGTTTCTCAAATATTTTGTACAATATTAATTTTCATTAAATCCCGATTTAGATCATAAAATAACATTTGTTTTTAGTCGTTTTCTATTATTTAAACTAAATATAGTAAGAGCAGGGATCAACTAGCATTCATTTACCAAAAAAAAAAAAAAAAAGGAATGAACTAGCATTATTTTTCATTAAATTTTTTATTTATTTACATTCCCATTATTATTTATTTGGATTGCAAATGTTTTAAATAAGACTGTTATCGGTCACCAATTATATCAAGCTTCGGCTGCAGCCAAAAGAACAAAGAAAGATCATACTCTCTAATTCTCACAAATTCACCACTTCTATAATTATATAAAATTTTAAAAAAATTGAGTACAATAAATCATTCTTTAATCCAAAAGCTTTAAAAATCCAAAATAAACAATAACAACTTTAAACCCCTCCAACTACACGGGCATTAAACAAACTTTTAACAAGATAAAAAAATTCCAAAATTAATTTTTGTCCAAGTAGAAATAGTCATACCCAATCAAATTGATTTTTTTTTTAAAAATATATATATTTTTATGTTTTTGGATTTTTTTATTTAAAATCTCAAACACTAACTAATTTTTTATTTATTAATGTATATTTATTATTATTATGTTATAAAATATAGATTATTAAAAATATATTTATATATATATTAATTTTTATTATTTAAAATATAATTGAATTGATTTGATTATTTTAATTAATTTTTATTAATTATACACGGTATCGATTTGATTTAATAATTAATAAATAAATCAAATTGAATCTACGATTTTATCAGTTAGTTGGTTTTTCTATTTTCTTACCACCCTCAGTTAAAAATAAGGTAAAAAGAAATCAGTCTCCGAAGTGAATGAGCTAGGCTTGGCCGGGCTCCAGTGGGTTCTTTCTTTTAGGCCTGTGCACTCTGTCAGTGGGACCCACATGCTCCTGCACCTGTAAAAACCAGCAAGAAAAATCCAAACAAAATCCCAAATCCCACGCCACGCGCAGAGAAAGAAACCCTGAGAAAAAGCGCGCGAAACTGAAACACGAAGTTGTCCACTCTCGCGGAGGAAACGTACGGCAGAAGAAGAAGAAGAAGAAGCCACCCTAGAATGCCTGAGCTTCCGGAGGTGGAGGCGGCTCGGAGGGCCATAGAGGACCACTGCGTGGGGAAGACAATCATAAGGTCGATAGTAGACACCGACTCCAAGGTCATCGATGGCGTCTCCGCCGCCGACTTTGAGGCTGCTCTCTTGGGAAAGACCATTGTTGCTGCTCACCGCAAGGGCAAGAATCTCTGGCTCCAACTTCATTCCCCTCCTTTCCCTTCCTTCCAATTCGGTACTTGGATCTTTTTCACCAGAACCCTAATGTATTTATTCTTTTGTTTTATTTTATTTTAATAAATTTTATTTTATCTTTCAAAGAAAAAAATAAAGTGTTTTACTTGTGGAAAAGTTTGTTTGTTTTTGGGGATGTGAGCAAGTCGACTATTATTGAAAACAAAAGGGTTAAAAAAAAGAATCTTGGCTAAAAACTCGGACCTGACAGCCTTAATTTTGATTGGAGCTAGTTTTACTTTGTTTAATGGAGTTTGCATTCCTTTCTCATTTATGAAGTTAGAAGCGACATGCATATCTTGTCTTTTTACTGTATAAACTATATGTCTATGTATATTACTTTCCTTAATTTTGTCATTAATTTGCATTTAGGGATGACGGGTGCTATATATATCAAGGGAGTCGCAGTAACGAAATATAAGAGGTAAGCATGTCTGGAAATTTGGAAAAGATATATGTAATTTCCAAGTAATAGGCAGCAAAAGATGCCCATTACATTTAATCAGATGAACCCACGGATGAGAAAATAGCTATATGTATATATATGTATGTATTGGATGCTCTTGTTCGCTTATTCGGCTATAATCCATGTTTAACTCAATAAGTCATCATTTCAACTGTTGGTCATCATAACGGAGAATGTTGCTTACAGGTCTGCTGTAAACGACACTGATGACTGGCCTTCCAAATATTCCAAGGTTTTTATAGAAGTAAGAATTGCTTCTTTCGGTCCTCACAAGTATTTATGTGCCTAACTCATTGAAATTTGTTTCGCCCTTTCTTTCCAACATTGCTACCTCATGTTCTGTCCTCACAAAATATCTTGGTAATTGTCATGTGGTGGTATGAGATGAACAAGTAGGTAAGTTGGCACTCTGTTCGGTTTAGTGGGAATTGACGCGATGCGTTTTCATCATGCATGCATTGATCACTTTATATTTGAATGTGTAAACTGCAATTGGTACATCTATTTTCTTTATTGATTATTTGTTTATATGAATCAAACCATCCATATAATACATGTACAATGCTAATCGCGTCTGTCTTTAAAAACCTCTGCAAAATTTAAATATAATCATCAGAGAAATCTCCTGCAGCTAGATGATGGTCTGGAGTTGTCTTTCACTGACAAGAGGAGATTTGCGAGAGTCCGATTGCTGAATGATGTACGATTACATTTTTCTTTGGTCTTTAAAACTTCATGCTTCTCTAGGTACTCTATTTAATTTTATATTTCATGGTACAGCCAGCTTCTGTGCCTCCAATATCCGAGCTTGGACCTGATGCTCTATTGGAGATTAAGACAGCAGATGAATTTATTGAATCCTTGAGTAAGAAGAAAACTGTAATCAAGGCTCTGTTGCTTGATCAGGTTTGAGCAATTTATCGTTTCATTTACTGTGTCCAGTTAGATACATGTATTATTTTCTTTAGAGAGAAAGCACTCCCCACTATGATTAGAATAAAAAAATAAAATAAAATAAAATAAAGTCTACTATTATATCATTAATTTGTGGCATGCATAATTTGTGTAGTTATTCAAAAAATATGTTAATTCTGAGGTTTGTTCTTTGCAGAGTTTTATATCAGGTATTGGCAATTGGGTTGCAGATGAAGTTCTATATCAAGTAAGTCTGGCCTTTATACCCCAGCATTTTGGTCATAACTCTTGGACTTAGTTGTTTCCTATTAGTAACTTTAGAATTTGGGATTTTTATTCACATAATAAATTTTAGCTGTCAATTCAGTTCATATATTTCAACCTTTTAGCTCCCCCAACTCTTCGTGCGTATTTGGTACTGGTCTTTTGGATAATATCCCTCATTGAAAGGCTAACTAGTAATTTGCACAAATTCAGGGAGAGATGATAAATTACTAAGGTAATTTGATTAGTTTAATCATGAAGATGGTTGTGTCAGACTGTTAGTTTAGAAAGGACAGATGGTTGTGTTAGGCTTCGTTCAATCAATTCTCTTTCTTAAGAGTGTGGTCTACCTCTGAAGGAACTCTTATTCTGATAAGCAAAAATATCATAGCTATCTGGAGAGTTATATCCTGTAGCTCTATGCTACTATGATGGTTGAGTTTACTGTTTATTTATGCAGGCAAAAATTCATCCACAGCAAATTGCATCCAGCCTGTCAAGAGAAAGTTGTGCAACTTTACACAAGTGCATCAAAGAGGTAGGAAGTTAACTTTCGATAGGCAATGTTTTAGAAATTTTAAATTCCTTATTTCATTTTACTTTTTGAGTAGAAAATGCACTCTTCGATGTGAATATAGAGGATGATGCCTGTAGGTGGTTTGTTATGCTGTTCAAGTTGATGCAGACTCCAGCCTATTTCCCCTTAAATGGATGTTTCATTTTCGTTGGGGCAAAAAGCCTGGCAAAATTAATGGTGAGAAACTGGTGATGCATGTAATCATTTTGACTAAAACTGCATTTTACAGGTCATTGAAAAAGCTGTCGAACTTGGAGCTGACAGTAGTCAATATCCTAATAATTGGATTTTTCATTCCCGTGAAAAGAAGCCTGGAAGGGCTTTTGTTGATGGTTTGGCTCTTGACCCTTCCATACTTTTCTCCAATTGAAGAATTTATAATTGACTTTTCTCCTCCTTGTATGTATTGCTACTGTGTATGTTTACAAATGAACACACATGCCAGCCACTATATGATCTTTTAGTTTATGTTTTTTCTCATTTTTTAGAACATTTACCCTTTTGTTATCTTATATTGTCTTCATAAATATATTTTCATGAAATTGCAGGAAAGAAAATTGAGTTTATCACTGTTGGAGGCAGGGTATGTAATTCTAGAACAGGATCTTATATAATTTTGACTCTGTTAGAAAGGCTTTTCTTCTTTTTGCTTGTATTTTAATTGGCCTGTGTATTTGTTTATTTAGACAACAGCCTTTGTACCAGATTTGCAAAAGCTAAGTGGAAACCAAGCAGCAAAAGCAGCGAGTAAACCAAAAAGTGGCAGGAAAAAAGTACATCAGGAGGACAATGACAATGATGATATTGATGAACCTGCAAGTGAAGAAGATAAAATTGCTGAAAGTGTCAAACTGAAGAAAGGAATGAAACCCCGAGGTCAAGGAAAGAAAGTTCCAGCCAAAAGAAAAACTACAGAAAGTGATGATGATGATAGTACTGACAACAATGATAGAGAAGATGATGAAGATAAGAAGGTGACAAATAGTAAACAAACCAAGGCAAAGAAGACAAACAAGAAAAAGGTGCAAACTGGTAAAAATGGCAAGAATGCGAAGAAGAAAGCAAAGTAGGTATCACCTGAGGCAGTTAATATATGCTAAACAACTATGACAGGCCCAGTCATGTTTTTGAAGAATGGGATGTGGGATTTTTCTTCCATTTTCTTACTACTGATGGTAGAATTTTGTCATGAACTGGGCAAATGCATGCCTTTACGGCTATACTAATGAGTTATATTATGTATTGTATATAGTCTGAACTGAAATTGATAACTAGAATGAAATCTTCGTTCTTGTTTAGTTGCTCTTTTTTGCTGGAAGAACCCTCAACTTTGCACCGCTAAGATGGTGCTTTCGAACTCATAAAATGGGAAAAAAAAAAGAGAAAAAAAAGAAGAGAAAAATAACTCAGTACTCCTGAAGCAGTGAAATGATTGCATGTTTGTAGAAGTTATAAATTTTCTTTGATCACTCGCATCATCTAACTTCGGTATTTTGTGATTGAAATTTTTCTTGTTTTATGAGAATAAAGTGAAAACCAAAAGGGTAGATGTACCAATAAGTAACTGCATAACTTTTCAAATCTGAATTCTTTGAAAGCTTTGTCCTAGTCCATTATTGTTTCTCCACCAGAAAGATACCCATTTCTTTTAGTTTATCATTGAAGTTGGCACTTGACAGCAAAACTAACAGCCTTGACTGATTTTTAAATATTCATTTTAAACCTGAATGTTCTAATTGTCCATATGAGCTTGAAAAGCATAATTATCCTTGATGATTTGGTTTATAATGTAGTAGAGATTGGGACTATTTGGTATTTTGAGAACATCAAAAAGAGAAAATAAGTATCAAATTATGGAATCCCAAATGTACAAATCTGTTCATTATTATTTTTTCTTTTAAAAATTCAAAAATAAAAAGGAAAAAAAAAATCTATCAGATACATACACATAAAAAGCAGCAACATTTATACATGAATTGCTATAAGCAGGATGTGGATCTCTTTTAAAGTTTGATTGTCCTGCATAAATCACATTTACAGCTGATGAACTTGACACAAATTACGCATGGAATCTTGAGTTAGTGATGTTTTACCTTCAAGCTAATAGCAACTATATATGATGCCGATATTGAGATTATACTGTTGATTTCATATTTGAAATTTAGAAAAATACTCTCAGAGCTTCAACAACTTTCTCAGGCCTGTAGAAAAACAGTAAAGATTATTGAGAAAAAAATAAAAAAATAAAAAAATAAAAAAAAATGAAAAAGAAGAAGAAGAAATTGAAATGTACATAAAAACTGTTGAAATGCTATTTACCAGTCCTCCTGTGGCATATGTCCTGCACCTTCTATCAACTTGAGCTTGACAGAATCAGGATTTCCTTTCTGAAACTCTTCTGCAACAGACTGAGGCAGATACTTGTCTGATATACCCCATGCAAGTAGCATTGGTTTGTCCCATCTGAAGTCCCAAAATTCATAATTTTAAACAATACTCAGAACTTCCAAAATTGTCAACTCAAATCTCCAAGGACATGCACAAGACTTAACCCGGCAGATTTAAAATGACAACATTAGAAAATTGTACCTCCCAGATGCAAACCCAGCAGCTATTTGGCTTGAGATATTACTGAAATTAGCTTTTCTTGCAGCTTCCAGCAAAGCTAAAACATCAATGCATAAAATTTTGAAAGTCTGATCAGTCAAGAGTGAGTTATTCTCATTAAAGCAGTTCTTTACCAGATACTATAGAACAAAATGAGAACAAACCGAATCCAGGTCCACTGCTTGACAAATAAGGCAACCGGTAAACGTCAGCCTTTTCCAGCTTCAAGACATAACTGTAAAACAAATAGATATTGTCTTACAATTTATAAGCACAATGCATGAAACAGAATTAACGTTCCATAAAATTTGATAAAAAAAAAGGCAAATTAAAGGTTATAAAATGAATTAAGACCTCAAAGGCATATTAACATTTACTTTTCTATGTCTGTTACTTCTAATTTGAATTTTTCACAAGACAAACAGAACCTCAAAGAGGGATGTGATTGTAAAATCAACTTGTGATCATAAAGGTCCAACTCAAAGTATTGATAAAAGAATCAGATACATGTTTGATACATACGGGCTACCTGCTTCAATAAAGCGCTCAGCCATAACAGCATTCTGGGATGTAAATTCACCAAAAAGAGGGATTCTGCAAGGATACAGAAGAAAATGGGAAAATCATAATATAAACAAAGAGTACAAAAAGAATTATAAGAAACAGCAATATGTTGGGTAGCTGCCATTAAGTTAAAATTGAATCACCACAGTTCAAATGAAGCCCTCATTTTAATGTTCAAGGTTTTATAGTACGTAGCATTATACTCGCATACAGGTTATTTTTCTTCCATATCTGAAAATGGCTTATACGTGAAATAAATCAAAAAGGGTATCCAAAGAATTCCAAACAAAATGGGCAATAGAATAAAAGAATTGACAGATATGAAGAAGGTTAAATTCATTTGTATTTTATTTTGTTCTTCTGTGAGGTGAATAAGAAAAGTGAACCTAAGTTTCTGAAATAATCCAGGAGTTGGAGATGAGACTGTCAGTGGACTATTCAGGATTGCTATCTTTGATATTCTGCTTGGGTTTTTCAAGGCCCATGTTAATCCATATGAACCTACAAGAAATCCCTTCAAGAAGAGCATGAGAATATGTCAGTTTACGTTGTTCTGTTGCCAGAGCAATACCAGCAATATTCAACCAGTAACTTCATTCCGAGCTTAATGTATAGTCATAATTATATTGTTTTCGGAAAGAATAAGCTTAATTAGCAAATTACAAGCGACACATGCAAGTCAGTTTCATAGATGGCTCACATAAACATTATTAGCTCGTCTTCTACAAATGTTTTCAAACCTGAACAACTAAATAAAATGGAGATTCAATTCCCAGGACGTCAAGTAGTTTGTCAAATTCTTCATGGAACTCCTTCTCTGTAGAAGTAAAAAGATAAGCCCTTGAGCACGCGATCCTTATAAAACCAAGGGATTCAGCATAATATGCAAACCTGTGTAATCGAATCCATATCCTGGTTGTGGTTTGTCACTGAAACCAAATCCTATCCAATCAGGTGCAAAGCAGTGGAATCCAAGACTAGACAACTATGAAGTAGAAAAAAGAAGAAGGCAATAATTAAAAAAAGGAAATCAAACTGAGCTGAGGTAATTAATAGCTGATCAAGAGAAAACAATTCCATCTAGACCTCAGACATAACATTTCTGTAGCTATATGACTGTGTTGGAGCCCCATGAAGAAAAACAATTGTTCCTCGTCTGCTCTTGGCCAATCCTGAATATTGAATACTAGATTCTTAAAAATTTCATACTGAAAACAAAAAAATTAAACAAAACCCATGTCACAGCACTAAAATATTTACCAGTTTCTCTCACAAACCATCTGAACTTTCCTGATTTGACATACGAACCATACTCCCTTCCCTTGTCTTCTATCCTCTAGAAATAAACAACAAATGACAGTATAAGCAAAAATCCCTTCTTTCAGTGACGTGTATCAGTGGCTCATTTACTTTACAGATTAAACAGCAAAAATCCTCTCTCTCATTTTCAAAAAAGCTAGCTAGGAAGTTCAATTGCCACACATAATTTAAGAATTCAAACAGAGAAAACCCCTTATGGATACTAGACCAAGTCTTCAAAGTAGGCTTGGACGGACATGGAAGTTGAAAGAGTAGCTTTTGCTTACATAGAGCATTTGGCCAACATTGCCATCCTCGGCAGGGCTCTGAGGGAGCTGAATGGCGCTGCGGCTAGAAGGGTTATCGGTAACAAAGCCAAAGGGATTGAAAGCCGGTTGGTCTGAGTCCGAGTCTGAGTCTGAGTCTCGGTCTTTGTCGTCTGTAGCTTTGGCTATGACAGCTGTTGATCTTGTATATTTAGTACTGCTGCTAATAGCATTGGATGATAGGGATAAGCAGGTTTTGTTGGAGATTGGAGAAGAGGGTTGGTAGCTGAGAGGCGGTGGAAGCAGAGAAGCCCAAGCCAGAGCCATTTGTGGCTGTTTACAAATTGCGAGTGTCTTGGACAAGGTGAACCAACGGTTTCTCTCCCTCTTTGAATATGATCCATAACAATAAGTATCTTTGTTAGTATGACTTTTAATTCTTTTCGAAAAAATAAAAGTATGACTCTTAATTTTTGAAAAACAAAATATTTATTCGTAGATTCAGAAATTATTGAGCGAGTGGATAAATCTAGACAAGCATTTAAGACTAAATAATACTGACTCCTACCACCACTAAACTACACTTATGCACAGTTATGTTATTTCTTATAACTTCCATCGCATCATCTTTTACATAATAATGCATTCAACAAATTATTTATTATATATTCATTTATGAGTTGTAAGTTGCCCGATAGTCGTTTTTGTCGACTAGACACACAGCAAAACTTTTTTCATAAAATAACCCCTAAATAATTACTATTCACGAAATTTTCCCAGATTAAGGCCAAAATTCACTCTTCAGTCCAAACTATATCCGAATATGACAAACGTTCAAGGACCAAAACCCAAAGAAACCGCAAAAAGCCAAGCCTGCAGGTTAGGGCGAAACTAGGGTCACATACTTTGACAGAAGGCGTGTGAAGCTCTCCGCCAAACCATGACCGGCGATACCACGTTTACACCGACCGAACACGCCATGTCACCCAATCCTGACCTCGATATCACAGTAAGTTCTACACTTCGTTTCTAATTCTCTCTCAAACTAGTCCTTTTTTTTTTTTTTTTTTTTTTTCCTTTTCGCGGATTATAATCCGCCACCCGCTTGCTTTCCTTGTGGAATTTGATTAAAAATTTTAAATTTCTGTTTGGTCGCTGAGATATTTAGGGGATGCGGAAGAAAAGTTATAGTTTTGAACTCGGGTTTTGAATTTAGAAATTGGACAATGAAAATTAGGAAGGAATAAACTCTTTTTTAAATTTAAGTGTGGAAATGACGAAGAGTTCCAGAAGTTGGGGAAACGGAAAGAAGAAAAGTGAGCTCCTTTTTTAAATTAAGTTTTGCTTTCTGCATTGGCGTTTACTATCTTTGAGTCAATGCAAAAATTCAATATAGTAGACGTGAATGTTGTGACCACCTAAGCTTTGCTGCGAGTGTCAACAGGTTGGGGTGGGATTAGCTAGTGGAGGAGCAGTTAAAAATTTTTGGAGAGAGAGAGAGATGAATCATAACACTAATATTCAGGTTGTTGTATATTTGCTTATTTTGGCAAGTTTTGTAGGATTTAGATATCTCGTTTGTCTATTTTCCTCCTTGAACTGTTATTTATATTGATGGCTAATTTCTTCAATAGATAGTAGAGGGTTCTCAAAACAGTGAGCGTCTGCTTGAGGATGAAGGCAATGACCTTGAGAACGACAGCGAGCAATTGTTTGAGATTGGAGGTGATGACCAAGAAAATGAAAGGGATGATACAAGTGAACACTTATTTGAAATCGAAGGTGATGACCATGATAATGACAGAGATGATGCAGATGTGCAATTGTTTACCATTGAAGGAAATGGCAATGAAGAAAACAGAGATGATACAACCATAGTTGATGGTCCAAATGATGCATCCCAACAAAAGGTCTATCTCCCGCCAGTTGTGGGGATGGAGTTTGAATCGTATGATGATGCCTACAACTATTATAATTGCTATGCTAAGGAGCTTGGATTTGCTATTAGGGTAAAATCATCATGGACAAAACGTAACAGCAAAGAGAAGCGGGGTGCAGTACTCTGTTGTAATTGTGAGGGTTTCAAAACAATTAAAGAAGCAAACAGTCGTAGGAAGGAAACAAGAACTGGCTGTCTAGCAATGATAAGGTTGAGATTAGTGGAATCTAACAGATGGAGAGTGGATGAAGTCAAGCTTGAACACAATCATTTGTTTGATCCTGAAAGAGCTCAAAACTCCAAATCACACAAGAGGATGGATGTTGGGATTAAAAGAAAGGTGGAACCTACACTTGATGTTGAAGTACGAACAATCAAGCTGTATCGAACACCTGTTGCTGATGCAGTTAGTTTTCAAAGCTCAAACCTTAATGAAGGAGAAACCAACAACCACGTTGATGGGTCTAGGCACTTGAAACTTAACAAAGGAGATACAGAGTCTATATATAATTTCTTCTGCAGGGCTCAACTAAGTGATCCAAACTTTTTCTATGTGATGGATCTCAATGATGAAGGGCATCTTAGGAACGTGTTTTGGACTGACTCTAGATCTAGAGCTACATATGGTTACTTTGGTGATGTGGTTGCATTTGACACAACATGCTTGTCAAACAATTATGAAATTCCATTTGTTGCATTTGTTGGAGTAAATCACCATGGACAAGATGTTCTGCTGGGCTGTGGTTTGCTTGCAGATGAGACATTAGAGACATACATATGGTTATTTAGGGCATGGCTTACATGTATGTCTGGTCGGCCACCACAGACTATCATCACAAACCAGTGCAAAGCTATGCAAAATGCAATTGCAGAGGTATTTCCTCGGGCGCAACATCGGATTTGTTTGTCAGATATTGTGCAAAGTATTCTTGAGAACTTGGGAGGATTGCAGGAGTATGAGGCCTTTCAGATGGTTTTGTTCAGAACTATTTATGACTCTCTTAAAGTCGATGAATTTGAAATGGCTTGGGAAGATATGATCCAGCGCTTTGGAATTAGGGATCATGATTGGCTTCGAATTTTATATGAAGATCGTGAGAGATGGGCTCCAGTTTACTCCAAAGACACTTATTTTGCTGGACTATCAAATTTTATCAAGGGTGAGATCAGGACCTCATTTTTTTATGGTTATCTGCATGAACAAACTTCTTTGAAAGAATTTTTTGACATATACAATCTAGTACTAGAAAAGAAGCGTCGCAAAGAAGCTCTTGATGATTTTGATTCGAGAGATTTAAGTCCCATATTGAAAACAAGATGCTCTTATGAGTTGCAGCTCTCTAAATTATATACAAAAAATATATTCCAAAAGTTTCAGGATGAGGCTGTGATGATGTCTTCTTGTTTTAGCATTACTCAAGTTCATGCAAATGGATCAATTGTGACGTACATGATCAAGGAACGTGAAGGGGAAGAAATTTTGAGGGATGTTAGAAACTTGGAAGTGATGTATGATAAAGCAGGAGCAGATGTTCGCTGCATATGCAGTTGCTTCAATTTCAAAGGCTATCTATGCAGACATGCCTTGTGTGTTCTTAATTACAATGGCGTAGAAGAAATTCCATATCAGTATATCTTGTCAAGGTGGAGGAAGGATTTTAGACGACTTTATGTACCAGATCTTGGCTCTAATAGTGTTGATATCACAAACCCAGTTCAGTGGTTTGATCATTTGTACAGACGAGCAATGCAAGTTGTTGAAGAAGGTATGATTTCTCAAGATCATTACATGGTTGCTTGGCAAGCATTTAAAGAGTCATTGAATAAAGTCCGTCTTGTTGCTGACAAGCATGTATAGAAAATTATAGTTTGTGTAAAATAATTCTTTGTATCATTCTTTTGCTTTCTTTTTCTTTTTCCAAACTCCTCGGTATCTCCTGTAGGTGGTGTTTTAACATATACTCAAAACACTAACTTCCTCGATCTGGTTGAAGGAAAATGTTTTGCCTTGTGTAAATTATGCACAGTTGTCAAACTTATTGATGTGCCATGGGCAATATACATGGCTATGTTCCAATTTGTCTGGTAAGGAGTGGCATCAAGTCATTTTGTATAGGATAAAATCATACTTGGTAGAATTAATGACTTTCAATTATGTACTTACATACATATACATATACATTGCATATATATTACTCATTACTTGGTATGGAGTGGCATCAAGTCATTTATACATGTCCATACATATACATTACATGCAAAACAATGGGCATAACTAGTCTCAAAATGCTGCATTCTAATGGCTATATATATGGCACAGCGTCTTAAGCATATATCATGTATTAAAATGATGAAAAGAACCAATCTATGAAATTGGGAGATAAGAGTAATCAACATATGTTAGAACATTGAGAGTGAGAGAGGAAGCTTCCACTACTACCAATGGCTCCATTGCCACAGCTATCCATACCATTATTATCATCATCACCATCCCCATAACTACCCTCATTTTTTCCTCTTTTGGTTTTATTATTTTTCTTTTCTTTGAAGATATTGAATGCAACATATAAACTTATAGGAATTGATCTTAGCATATAAGTGTGAGTTGAAATGAAATTTTAAAGATAGAAGATTTTTAATTTTATTTTTCTCTTTAATTTTTAAAATAGAGAAGGCCTTTTATTTGTGCAAAGGAGTTGCTTTATTAAGTAAGTAGGCTTCTCTATTAGTGACTTTTGGTGTGCATAAATATGCCCTCAATTTCATCACTGTCACAATATATAAGTGTTAGACCAACATATTGTTGGTAAAGGACATATATAATAAATTATAAAAGAAGAGAAACTCATTTGCAAAATTTATAAAAAAAGAATGAGATGTTAGTGTACGTGATTGTTATTAACAGCCTCTTTTATTTGGTGGAATTTCAGAGAACCGATCATGTTTGCTGTCCAATTCGTCTTGCTTTTTCATTTCTTAACAGAATTGAAAAGGAAGCAAAAGTAATTTTATTCTTATGCAAGTTGAGGACAAAAGATAGTATCAAACGCATTGTACTAGGAAACAACTAAAGGAATGAAGAAAAAAAGGAATATTTGTTTCCTTTATTTTGTTTAGAAATAATTATAGAGACATAAACATATAAAATAATGAACACATACAAATTCTATTGCTTATGAGTAATTAATCATACAAAATTCAAATGTATACACCTAAAATACAATTAAAAACATCTCCAATAAATAAATATTCATTGTAGGGATCTAATTTTTACATTAAGGAGAACATAAAGCAATCTTTTTTTTTTTTTGGGTGAATACATAAAGCAATCACTAAACGAAGAAGTAGCTTGCTTTAAATTGCTCTATATATTAGCGCTTGCAGGGGTCTTTATTTAACAATGTAACAATTTTTAATTTTTAACACAAATATATATAGAAGGGTGCTATAAACCCCAACAAGTGGGATCTATAGCGTTCCTGACTAACGGAAGAAGACAACGCCCATGAATTGAAATTGCAATTGCCATACTAATTTTAATTACCACGTGAGATGCACGTGGTAATATATATCTATATTTATATATATATATATATGTTTAACGTATGACTAAATAAACTCTAAAGCTTCTTAACAATTTATATTTTTAACAGTTTATTAATTTAACAATTGAGGATTAATTAATAAATTTTAGGATGATTCTGAGTTTCATATATATATGAATATTTATATAAATATATATATATATATTGACAATATGTTATGATATTTTATTTTTCGTAAATATGTGAATAGTAGTCATTTTAATTATATTCAATTTTAAAAACATAATTTTGGCATTTTACAAGTTTAGTTTAATTAAGATTAAAAATTGTACAAACCGATACGAACTTGACTAAAAACTAAAAATTAGTTAGATTGATTCGGTGGATAGATTGTGCCACCCCTAGCTTATTTAAAATAAAAGAGTGCTTCACCAAAAAAATAAAAAAAAATAAAAGAGTGCCTTTCTTTTTTCAGTCAGTGAGGGACCTAAATATTTGTAATGATTCTAACAATGGTTAATAATGGTTTACCAAAAAAAATAAAAAAAGAAGTTAATAATGAATTCATTTCTGCCTTCGGAAGGAAGAAAAAAAAATCTGATATTGTTCAAATTTAATTTCTTCTTTAACTGAACCATGCATGTTAAATTAAAACTAAAATAAAATAAAATTTTCAAGAATTATTGATCATAAACTCTCAGATGTTTAACATTTTCCCAACTAAAAAGTAAAAACTATGTATTTAATCATCCTATCTCATATAGAATAACATGGTGGCATCTCATCCGTTAAATGAGCATACTTTAGATGAAGAAGCAATCTATACCAAGCTATTGACCACATGTGATTCTTTACCTGGACCAACATAATTCTAATGCTGCTGCCAGTAAAAACACAGAACCAGAGGAACTTAGCTCACCCTTATCAGCGTCCGACCGGCGACTACACCAATTACCGGGTCGGGTATTTTCATTCGCTTCCGAATTATTGAATGCTTCGTAAGTGCTCTCGGAATCAAAGTTTGAATCTTTATAAACTTTTTCCCTCTAATTTCTAGGGTTCTTTACGAATCAATTTTTTTCTTTTGATTTCTTGACGTGTCTCAAAGGGTTGTATATTTGTATCTTATGTTTGGTTTCCGTGAAACTAATTAAGTAGGATTAAAAAATAAAATTAACTTTAGGTTTGAATCAAATAGTTGTCTTGTGAGCTTTGGAATGTTGTTTGCTCGTTTTACTGTATTGTAAACTTCAAAGTTTTTTTTTTTTTTTTCAATTTTTTTTCGTTTTATTGTGTTTTCTTGCGTTTCCTCTGCCAAATGAAATTTATACTGATATAGACGCAATCAGAATATATTAGATTGGAGTTTGAACTATCAAGTGGGAGTTTATTGAAGAACTTCTAATTGAGTATCAGAGATAATTGTTCAACTAATTTTTAAACAACGGTATTATTTGACATTAGGTTTTGTTTCGACTTGATTTTGAGGAAATTGCTTAACAGTTAAAAGTTAGTGGATTATGGTGTTCTTCAGTTTCTGTTGTAGATGATAGTTAAATATACAATTAATTGTCTTGATAATTCGTTACAAAACTGTGTATTACAGGATTCGTTTTAATTTTCAGGTGGTCCCTTAATCCTCATTATTTGTTTTGAAGTTACATAACGATTGTGACTGGGTATTTTGTGTGTGTTTCAGATGGAAGAAGTCTCTCTTAGCGGCGAGCATGTACTTGGTGGTGAATGCAGTTTGATTCAGAAAGATAGTAATGGTGTAGGAGCAGAATTAGATAGTCAGAATGGTGCCACTGAAGGAAGAAAAGAATTTGTGGCACCTGCTGTGGGTATGGAGTTTGAGTCTTATGATGATGCTTATAACTATTATAATTGCTATGCCAAAGAAGTGGGGTTTCGTGTTAGAGTAAAAAATTCATGGTTCAAACGGAATAGTAGAGAGAAATATGGTGCTGTACTTTGTTGTAGCAGCCAGGGTTTCAAGAGGATTAAAGATGTTAACCGTCTGAGAAAGGAAACAAGAACAGGGTGTCCTGCAATGATAAGGATGAGGTTAGTGGACTCTAAAAGATGGAGGATACTTGAGGTTACACTTGAACACAACCACTTGTTAGGTGCTAAGATCTACAAGTCCATTAAGAAGATGGGCAATGGAACCAAAAGGAAATCACAGTCAAGTTCTGATGCTGAAGTACGAACAATCAAGTTATACAGAGCACTTGTGATAGATGCTGGGGGTAATGGGACCTCAAATTCCAGTACAAGAGAAGTTGGCGTTTTTTCTGAGCATCCTAATCAGCTCAACCTTAAAAAAGGTGACACTCAAGCCATCTATAATTATTTCTGCCGAATGCAGTTGACTAATCCAAACTTCTTTTACTTGATGGATCTCAATGAAGGGCGTTTAAGGAATGTTTTCTGGATTGATGGAAGGTCAAGGGCTGCATGCGGTTATTTTAGTGATGTCATATATTTTGACAACAATTACTTGTCAAATAAATTTGAGATCCCTCTTGTGGCATTTGTTGGAATAAATCATCATGGTCAATCGGTGTTGTTAGGTTGTGGTCTGCTTGCAGGGGAGACTGCAGAGTCTTATGTTTGGTTGTTCAAAGCTTGGCTTACTTGTATGTCAGGACGCTCGCCACAAACTATTGTTACCGACAGGTGCACAGCTTTGCAGAGTGCAGTTGCAGAGGTGTTTCCAAGATGTCATCATCGTTTTAGTTTGTCACACATCATGAAAAAGGTTCCAGAAAAATTGGGAGGATTGCGAAATTATGATGCCATCAGGAAGGCATTGGTTAAAGCAGTTCATGAATCTCTGAAGGTGATTGAATTTGAAGCTTCATGGGGGTTAATGATCCAGCGTTTTGGAGTTGGTGATCATGAGTGGCTTCGCTCTTTATATGAAGACAGAGTTCGGTGGGCCCCTGTTTTTTTGAAGGACACATTTTTTGCTGGAATGTCTACTGCACGACCAGGAGAGACCCTAAATCCATTTTTTGATAGATACGTGCACAAACAGACTCCATTGAAGGAGTTTCTGGACAAGTACGAATTAGCTCTACAGAAGAAGCACAAGGAAGAAGCCCTTGCAGATATAGAGTCAAGAAACTTGAGTCCCACATTGAAAACAAGGTGTTCTTTTGAGCTTCAGCTCTCAAAAGTTTTCACGAAAGAAATTTTTAAGAAGTTCCAATTCGAAGTGGAAGAGATGTATTCTTGTTTTAGCACCACACAGTTACATGTTGATGGGCCAATCATAATATTTCTGGTGAAAGAGCGTGTAATGGGGGAGGCAAATAGAAGGGAGATCAGAGATTTTGAAGTTCTGTACAATAGAACAGCCGGTGAGGTTCGTTGCATCTGCAGTTGCTTCAACTTCTATGGATATCTATGCCGGCATGCTCTGTGTGTGCTCAACTTTAACGGTGTGGAAGAGATCCCTTCTAGATATGTACTGTCTAGATGGAAAAAAGATTACAAGAGACTATATATTCATGATCATGCTTCGAATAATGTTGATATTACTGACAGGGTGCAATGGTTTAATCAGTTGTATAGAAGCGCTTTGCAAATTGTAGAAGAGGGTGTGATTTCTCTTGAACAGTACAAGGTTGCGCTGCAAACATTTGAAGAGTCATTGAATAGGGTTCATGATGTAGAAGAGAAACATAAATAGTTCATAAACATGAACAAGAAGTTTGTACGGAGATATCCTTAAATCCATTTTCCTCGGCTGCCCCGACTGCCTTTTAGTTAAATAGTAATTCTATGTAAATAATAGTAATTATGGGTTTCAATATATATTTTATTCAAAATTTTCTTTTGCCCACTTTGAATATAATGAAGATGTGATTCATTGTTTATACATCCTTCAAAAGGATGTATATTAATCATATTCTTGTAAAAAGATATATATAATCGCAAATTTTTTTTTTTACAGTAAAAATTTGTATATCTGTAAAAGCAAATGAAATTGCAAAGTTGAATTATTCAATCATTGGAAGTTAAAAACGAGTTCTTAAAAAAGGAAAAGAAAATTTTTATTTTTATTTACTTTTCTGTGTCATTTTATGAGTTATGACAAAAAAAAATTGATTAGAAGAACCAAAAAAAAAAAAGGTAAGTGATGTTGGTATTATCGACGACTGACATGCAAAGGTTGAAACTTGAACCTTAACAAACACTGAGTTTTTTTTTTTTTTTAAAAAAAATTATCAATCCGAAACTTTTATAAGAGAAAAATTTATGTCGACGTGGCACGAAATACATGGTTGCTTTTTTTTAGTTTACCATGGTGGGTTACGGGAGGGGAGGGGGATTGATTTGAAATCGGATCCTGCAAATCCGAATTCTTTCGGTGCTTCTGCAACGACCTTCTTTGAGCTCCGGCGACCTTCTCTTTCTCTGTTTTCTTGTTTCTTTCTGTTTTTCTTTTCTTTTTTTTTCAAAAGAACCTCGGCGTCCTCCGCGCTCTTCAGGTGAGCCTCATGTCTGGTCTATCTCCGAGCTCTTCCACTTCAAAATTTTGTGTTGAATAGTATATCAGAATTTTCAGTTCAGCTGTATAACATTTGAGTAAAAATATTAACATTTTATTTTTTATTTTTTATCTTTCATATTAAAAACGAAAGAAAAGAAAACCCTCAAATTTAACGAAACAACTGTGGCTAAACTTTATTGCCATCTCTAAAAAAGAAAAAAAGAAAATTCATGAATTTTATGAATAAGATAATTTGGGAATGCATTCAAAACTTGATTGACATATATATGTCAAATGCCTTCAGAACTTGGCTTTTGCTTGTCTAAAGGAGATAAATGATAGTTTGCATCTCTGAAAATATTCTTGCAGTTGCAGCGTGGTTGGGATTAAAACCTTTGGGAGTAAACTCTTTCAGAACTCCACGACTATACTTCTTCGTTGAGGTAATTCCACATACCTGTGAAATTCTTGTCAATTTTTAAAATTCAAAAGTCTATTATCTTTTGTTTGTTTCGGAGAAGATTGAAGAGAAAGCTTTTATCATTGTATTTTTATTTTTATTTTTAAATTACTTTACTTTTTGATAATGAAATACTTTTGGGGTGCTTTTTTCTTTTTCGAATTATGCCATGGATATATTTGGGCTTGGATATATTTGCAGTGGGAAGAGCTTTGACCTGAAAGAGGAAAGTGGTAGGTTTAACTTTTAAACGACGTGAAAGTATTGCTGTTAATAAAGCCAAATGAAGCTCCATGGGCGTTACATTCTCATGTACAATTACGCAGACTTCCAAAATTCAGATTTAAAATTTAAAATAAATAATTGGCTTGCATTTAGTTGGAAGTCGATTATTCTAGGGAATGAAGTGTTAATGCTAAGAAGTTTTTCATGGAATTTCAGTTTTATTAGATGTTAGCTTCAACTTTAGGTATGGAAATAACTAATCAGCACAAGAATCTAACAAAGACATGTTGTAGAATCAATGTTTATCACATCATTGGCTGCTACTGCAAAACAACAGCCTTAACATGTGGCAGCATTTTATATTGCAGTTATGCCATCTTAATATATAGAGTACAGAACAGGAAAAATTTGTACTTTTACACAAAAGTTATATTTTGTATTTGGGAAGTAAGGATATACTGCAATATGCATGTGTAGACTTTAATGGAAGGTTGGTTTTTTAAGAGAAAAATACATTCTTGTTTTTCTAAGAAACATACGGATTCCGTTCAATGAAGAGCCAATAATTATAGTTAACAGAGAAACATGCAGTGTACTTCAAAACTGAAAGGGGAAAAGGAAAAAAAAAACATTTAGTTTCACTTGGTTCTATGGTCTACAGTTTCTTTTGGCTATTCCCCATTTTGATTGGTTTCTTCGTTTTAATCTGTGGTAGATGGATGAAGTTTCTCTCAACACTGAGCCAGTAGGCGATGATGATGCAGATGGCTTTGAGATTGAAGGAGACTGTGCGATGACAGATTATGCAGGTCAAACCGGCATAATTCAAGGAGAGAATCCTTTGCCTCCTGTTGTTGGAATGGAGTTTGAATCATATGATGATGTATATTACTTTTACAACTGCTATGCCAAGGAACAGGGATTTGGAGTTAGAGTAAGCAATACATGGTATAGAAAGAGTAAAGAAAGATATAGAGGAAAACTTAGCTGCAGTAGTGCAGGTTTTAAAAAGAAAAGTGAAGCAAACCGTCCAAGACCGGAAACAAGAACGGGTTGCCCAGCAATGATAAAGTTTAGATTGATGGACAGCAAAAGATGGAGAGTTATTGAAGTTGAACTTGAGCACAACCACTTGATTAGCCCCGCAAGTGGAAAATTCTATAAATCCCATAAGCATGTGGGTATTGGAACCAAAAGAACTCTGCAGTTAGATGGCCCTGAAGAAGTTCAAAAAATTAGGCTATTTCGAACAGTGATTGTTGATTCTGAAGCCAATGGAAGCATAGATGTTGATGTCCAAGAATCTGGAAGTAATGTTGATTACTCCAATCAATTGAAGCTAAAAGAAGGAGACGCCCATGCTATTCAAAATTTCTTCTGCCGCTTGCAATTGATGGATCCAAACTTCTTTTATGTAGTGGATCTCAACGAGAAAGGATGCTTGAGAAATTTGTTTTGGGCAGATGCAAGAACTAGGGCTGTTTACAGTTATTTTGGTGATGTAGTTTCCATTGACACTACATGCTTGACAAACAAATATGAAGTCCCACTTGTCTCATTTATTGGAGTAAATCACCATGGACAATCTGTGCTGTTGGGTTGTGGTTTACTTGCTGGTGAGACAATTGAATCATATACCTGGTTTTTCAGGGCATGGCTTACATGTATGTTAGGACGCCCTCCTCAAGCCATCATTACTGACCAATGTGCAATTCTCCAAACTGCTATTGCTGATGTCTTCCCAAGAGCTTCTCATTGTCTTTGTTTATCACATATTATGCAAAAAGTTCCTGAGAAACTGGGAGGGTTGTTCGAGTATGAGGCAATTCAAGCAGCTTTAAACAGGGCAATTTATCACTCAGTGAAGACCGAGGAATTTGAAGCATTTTGGGAGGATATGATCCAGCGTCATGATATTAGGGATCATAAATGGCTTCAAGCATTATATGAAGATAGGAAACGGTGGGTTCCAGTTTATCTGAAGGAGGTATTTTTGGCGGGTATGTTACCCGTCGAACCAAGCGAGGTTGTCTCATCATTTTTTGAAGTGTATTTGGAAAAACATACTCCTTTAAAAGAATTTCTAGACAAGTATGATCAATCTCTGCAGACCCATTATCAGCTTGAAGCCTTGGCAGATTTGGATTCGAGAAATTCAAGCTTTATGCTGAAATCAAGATGTTATTTTGAGTTGCAGCTCTCGAAATTATACACTAACGACATACTACGGAAGTTTGAGAAGGAAGTGGAGGGAATGTACTATTGTCTCTGCACAAGACAATTGAATGTCGATGGGCCAATCATGACATACATTGTCAAGGAACAAATTGAAGTTGATGGACACAGGAGGGAGACAAGAGATTACGAGGTCTTCTATAATCCATCTGACATGGAAGTCCTCTGCGTTTGTGGGGTCTTCAACTTCAGAGGATATTTATGCAGGCACTCAATGGCAGTCCTCAGCCAAAATGGTATGGAGGAAATTCCACCTCAATACATTCTTTCACGGTGGAGAAAAGATATAAATCGGAAATATGTTCTTGATCATGGGTATAGTGGGATTGATATCAATAACCCAGTTCACAGGTATGATCATTTATACAAATGCACTGTGCAAGTTGTAGAGGAAGGTAGGAAATCAGAGGACCGGTACAAGCTTGCATTGCAGGGGTTGGATGAGATAATGAACAAGCTACGAGTAAGGGAAGAAGATGATGATCAAACAGTGTAAGTAATTGGAGTACATCCAAATCTATTGTATAAAATTTAAGGGACTAGATCTAGTTTACCGAGCAATATGATCTTGTACCCTTTGTCTTTCAATTTGTTACCACTTTTCTTTGTTTATGAAAAGCTACGAAGCTAAACAGCAAAACTGTACAAATAGAAAGAGTTGTGAAGATTATTAGACTAATAAGATCACCTTCTAGTCCGGCGATAAAATGAGTAAATACCTTTTTTTCAACGGGCTATTTAATTTAAATTGAACAGTTGAGTTGAATTCGAATTTAGATCCACGTACCCGACCCAAATCGGACTTTGCTCGCTGAATGCTGTTTGCCGAATTTGCCCTCTGAGTCTGATATATTTTCACCTTTTCGTTACTTTTTATAAATAGCCAGTATTGGCGCCAGTCGAAGCGTCGAAGCGAAGCCTCGTACCGCCAAAACCCCTCCAGTCTCTGTAAGAGAGATTCAAATCCCTAATTCCTCCATCAAGCGTAAAATTAAAATTTGTATTTTTGTTTTCTCGTCGTTCAATTTTCTCGGCAACCAAACGAAGGTAAACTCAAATGGAGAAGAGTTATTGAGGAATTATTAGGTTGTTCGTTTTCGGTTCGTTACCTCTATATGTAGAAGCAGAATTTATATCTCTCTCGTTAAGCATTTTCCTCCACTGATTTTCCTCAGAAGTGAAAGTTTTAACAGAGAGAGTTGAGAGAAAGATGAAGTTCAAGGCATTTCTTATAGAGAATGGAGTAAATCTTCTGGAAAAGAGGTTCCTGCCAGCCCTAGACAAGATGGGGAAGATTTGCCACCTCTACTTCACCAGAGACCATGCGATCTTCCTCCACAACCTTCTCAACGGCGATGGAATTCAATCCGTCGCTCAATTCCGCAAAGAAGCTCTTTTCGACGATTACCGCATCTCCAGCCAGAACGAGGACCGCATTGCTTTCGCCATTGATGTTTCCCTTCTCCACCGTGCTCTTCGTAGCAGTGTCAGCATCTGTACGGAATTCGGAAGCGGCTCTGCAGAAAAGAATCGTCTCCAAATTAAACTGGTGAAGAAGCTGCCTCCGAATTCTACCCAACCCATGCCTTTCCTTACCTTTGAGACTAAAGGTTATAAATCCGCAGTGATCCAAGACGTACCAATCTCAAAACCCTTGTCTAGAGCTCAACTTCTTGAACTTCAAACCGCTCTTGACATGGCTCAAGATTTGCCTCCGACTCTGGTTCAGGTTCCGGATTTGAATCAGTTACAGAACTTTGTGGATCGGATGAAGCATGTTGGCGATTTGCTGAATGTAACTATTAGCAAATACGGGGATTTGCACGTACAGATTTCAACGACTATGATCACACTCGGTGCCGAGTTCCGGAAATTGTTGGTCATCGGAGACAAAGCTGATTCTCCGGCTGAAGATCGGAACTTGAGTGCTCAGAGTCGATCCACCAGAGCTGTCTTGAAGGGAGATGCTCAATCTGTGCAAGTGAGCGTGCGGCACTTTGCTAAGAGCCTTCAGTATCACTTAGCCAAGCCAGATTGTGCTTTCTATGGAATTGCTCCGCAGGGTGCTTGTCTGACTGTGATATTCCAGTTCTTCGTTCCCGGTTCTCGTCAAATGGATAAATCAATCAGTCTCCACTGCAGGCTTCCTGTACTTGATCCTGGGTCAAATTGAAACATCTTCGAGTCCGTGGGTTTTGCCATCTCTGGTAACTCTGGAGGGTGGTTCAGTTTCATGTATGTTAGACAAATTTTCAGTGAGATTCATAGATATATTTTTCTTTTTAATTGTCTATTGGTTTAGGTGTTGGTCTGTATAATGCTGATGTAATTGATGAAAAAAAAATAAAGAAAAAAATGAAAAATCGACTTGTGCTTTGTTGTTAGTTCTGCTGATCCATTTTATAGTAAAACTCTTTACATATTTTGTAAGGAATCCACTTTTTTACCCATATTGTGATTTATAATGTTGCTGAAAAATACCCAATGATTGGAGCACAACATTCAGATTTCAGAGCTTTATGAAGCCTTAGGAGAATGAAAGTAAGGTGTAGTTTGTTGGACCATCATTCCAAGAAAAAAAGATGTACCTCTTATCAATCTCGTAATAACTATTAAATTTTAAGTTTTCTTTTTGAAATTGGAGCTTCTAAATGTTATAACCTTCTAACCATCAAAATGAAAAAGAAAAAAAGATAACAAAGCTGCATTCTTTAAATTGAATACTTTTACTATATACACAATAACACAAAAGAAATCATACACCTAAAATTCATAAAGAACGATGCAAATTTGGATTCTGAAATAGTCCCTCCAAGGACCAAGAACTGTCCCATTTCTTGCAGCTGTTTTATATCATATAGCCTATGGAGAAGGAAAATGAAATCGAAACTCATATTGAACTCTTACAAATGAACTTCAAATGAAAACGAGCCTAGCATGGAATGAACCCCATGCTGTGCATTAATCCACTCACATTAACAGATTCTTCACATCTCTAATTCTCAGCATGTGCACTGATCAGCATGGACGCGACGGCAAACTTCTTATTATGCTCACAAGTACACGGTGCACACATGAATCAGGCAAATACCCTTTACATATCAAGTATAGTGATTCCCTCTCTTCTTGATTCCCTTATTAATAAGTATTTGTCCTCGTGCAAAATTTTCCAATTCATTTCAAGCCACAAACATAAATGATAAAAGCATAAAAAGCACTCTTATTAAGGCTTGAAGCATAAAAATGGGTTTCGCGCCAGAGCCAGCCAGTTGTGCTTCATATAATCAATTGGCAATATCCTTAGCCAACGTCTCTTACCAATAATCTTTGCATGAACACGAACCTTGCTTGAAATGGTGGAACCGAGTTCTGTCTCTTACAATTATTTCTCTCTTATACACCTTTGACACCAATTTTGCCATGCAGTGACAATCCACGCACATCCTAAGGTTCTTTATGATTCTAATTGTTACTCCAGGTTTAGAACTAATGAGGCCAAAGGCAATGGCCAACTTCTCACTATGGCGGTAGAGAGCACCCTCTTTGTCCTCTTCCCCCATATCAAGAAACACCTCTGTGATATCAGGCAAATACCCTACAAGTTTCAAGTCACTTGTTATTTTATCCAAGGTCAAATATATTTCTTCAGACAGAGGATGTGATTGGTCTCCAGCTACAAATTCATGAACAACACCATTCATTTCTACTAAACTGCAACCTGGGGTCTTCTTGATTCCCCTATCCATCATCATTTGTCGCAGTTCACGTAAATTTTCCCATTTATGGCAAGATGCATATATATTGCATAAGAGAATGTAAACAGCACCATTTTGAGGTTCTAGCTCGAGAATCTTCTTAGCTGCCATTTCAGCCAGTTCTGACTCTTTATGAACTCTACAAGCACCGAGAAGAGCTCCCCAGACAATTGAATTTGGTTTCACTGGCATGTTCTCTATAACCTCATAAGCTTCTTTTAGATGCCCTGCTCGGCCAAGAAGATCAACCATGCACCCATAGTGTGCAACATTTGGCTCAATCCCATATTGACTGATCATATTAGCAAAAAATATTTTTCCTTTTTCTACCATGCCGGTGTGAGTACAGGCACAGAGAACACCGACACAAGTTACCTCATCTGGGATGATTGAATCTTTTAGCATTTGAGAGAACATGTCAAGGGCTTCCTCACCATGTCCATTAATTGCAAGCCCAACAATCACATCTGTCCACGTAAACTTGTCTCTTTGAGGCATTTTATTGAAAACCTGTAACGCTTTTTCAACATTTCCACACTTGAAGTACATATCTATTAAAGCGTTTCCAACAAAGGTGTCATTCTTGATATTGTTTTTGTCTATATAAGCTCTTATCCATTCTCCTAGTTCAAGTGCACCTAGATTTGCACAAACCGTGAGAATACTAACTACAGTAAACTCATCTGGTTTGGTCTTTGAAGTCTGCATCTCCCGGAAAAGTTCCAAAGCCTCTTTGAACCGGTTCACTGATAAGTACCCATCAATCATAGCAGTCCATGAAACATAGTCTCTTTCAGATATTTGATCAAAATACTTCCGAGCTAAATCAACTTGTCCGGAATTGGCAAACCCTTTAACAATGGTAGTCCAGGAAATTACATCCCTACTCTTCATACGCTCAAAAATCTTGAGTGAGACACTCATTTCTCCGCAAGCTGCATACATATCAATCAAAGTATTTTCTAACACTAAATTGAACTCAATATTAAAGTCCCTGATAAACTTATGGATCTGCTTTCCTGTATCTAAATCCTTCAATTTGGAGCAAGCTGATAGCACCAGAACAACGGTGACTGAAGTGGGCAACACTCCCATTTTCCTCATCTTGTTGAAAAGCTTCCTTGACTCGTCAAATTGCTTGATTCTATTGTACCCGGAAATCATGGCATTCCAAGTAACCACGTCCTTCTCACTACTCATATCAAAAACGCCACGAGCCATATCTATTAGGCCACTCGAGGAATACATATTCACCAAAACATTTTGAACAAAGACATTTGAATCAAACCCATATTTCAGCACATGACCATGCAACTCTTTCCCACATTCCAATGCAACATCACGCCTAAATCCCTTTAACAAAAACGGGAATGTGTAATGATCAGGCCTCAGATTCCTTCTGAGCATTGCCAAGTACATCAAAACTCCATCCACTGGGCATTTTATTCTAGAATAGCCTTTGATCATGACATTCCAAACGAAAACACTTGGTTCAGCAATTGTGTCAAACAGGCGACGCGCATACACCATGTCGCCATATTCATGCGTACAAGCAAAGGCCACGATCCTGTTCTGTATAGCTGGGTGTGATATGATGTCCTTTTTGATTGATTGGGCGTGGAGTTGCCTGAGTTGCTCCATGGATTTGCAGTTCAAAAAGAGCCAATTAATTAGAGGGTTCTCCATGGGTTGTAGCTGGGTTGGTGCAGTAGAAAAGTGGGTTGCAGCTATGGATACCATTGCGACAATTTTCCCAAAAGTCGAGGAATGAGATCCTGAAATGCTTAAAGGTATACATGTCTTGGAGGGCTGAGAGAGTGACATACGGTAACCACATAAGTGCCGAGGATTGCATAGGTCTACTTTTCTTTAGAGGCCAAGTCAAGAGGATTGTATGTTTAGAAGATCATGTTTTTTTTTTTGGTGAATGTGTATATAGAAGTTCATGAAAGCACTGGTTTTGAACTAATTTAATAATAATAAGTTTTAGATATTATTCAAATGAAAGAAAAAGATCATAGTTTTTATTTCTAAGATTTTCTTAGAGAGTAATTAAAAAAAAAAAAAGAGAATTTTTTTAGGTGCATTTGGTATCGTTATTGGTTTTTATTTTTGTATTTCAATTATTATTAAAGGAGAAAAGAAAAACACCAAAAGTAAAGGGTTTTTTCTTTTCTTTTAAATTTATAATTATTTAAAATATCTAATAAATATCAGAAATAAATAAATACAAGAATTAAAAACCACCGTAGGGGGTAGGTTAAAGTACCTTCCGCTTGTTTTTAAAGAGGATAATAAAGACATCGATCATAACAAAACCGCCACTGCTCAAATAAATATACCCGAGGCCTAGACTGAAGAACAGTCTGAAACGTCAACATGGTGAAGAGACACGAGTTTTTACACCCATCTACACTTGGCAAAACTTAAATATGCTTCCCATTTTCACATGTTCTTATATTAAATCATGTTCGGCTTGCCCTTTTTTACATGATTTCAAAACTTCTGTTAACAGGGAAATATTTGGAAGATCGACGCAAAATACAATTAAATTACACCTTTATGCTGGATTAATGCATTGAAAAAGACATGAAAATCTTCCTGATGATTTAATGAATCCAAGAATATCAACAATTCCTACAGTTCTAGTAGTAGTACCAATAAAAAAATATAGTAACTAAAAAAAAAAAAAAAGGAAAAAAAACTAAACAAAACTATTAACATCCTATGCTTGATGAGCATGAAGATAAAGGCGGAATCTGAGACACTATTTAGCACCCTAAGAACAACCAAAATGAGGGCGTCATTGATCTACCTACATTAAAAAGTGAAAAAGAAAAGAAAAGAAAAATTGAGAACCAAACCTAAAATTCCATTTTGACAATTGAATTAGAAACCTCAAATGTAGGTGAAGGTGTCTGTGTTGAGGATCCATATTGGAGCCAGTCCTTGGCACATATAAGGGCTTCAAGCGTCACTGGACGTAATGAACTCCGATAGCTATCAATCATTCTTATTTCAGTGTCAAACACCGACTCAGGAGCAACAGTAGACACTGGCATTGACAAAATATCAGAAGCCATCCTAGAAAGAGTAGGGTACTTCATTCTGTTTAGTTTCCACCAACCCAGAACATCAAACTCCTGTACCCGAGGCAGAAGAGACTCTTCCAGATACTGGTCTAATTCCGACTTCATTTGCTGACTACTCGCAATCTCAGAAATATAGATTTCAAAATCCAAAAGACCATCCCCAGCAGATATAAAGGGCTCTTCGAGAGATGCTTCTTGAGATATCTCTGTTTTAATGATGCCCTCATCCCCATCTTCCATGACTGAATCTGGTAGAGTGATCATTTGCTGCTCCGTGTATTCAATAAACAATTCATGCACACCATCTTCAACAATTCTAATCCATGTTTCAGCATTCTCATCATAAATCTTGGACAATGTGAACTCCACAAGCTTCATTTTGAACCTTGGATCCATAACCACAGCAGCCGCTAAAACCAGGCAACAATTATTCCAATATCTATCAAACCTATCATGTAAAGGTTTGATCAAATAACTAATAAAAGGATCCTCGCTCTTGGCTGCTTGCATCAGCTCAAGTTTAATTTTTGACACTTCATGGAAAAATGCATTGGCTGTGGGGTATGTTGGGGCTGTTAAAAAGTTAGCCGCATCAAATAAATGCTTTAAGTATGTGCACAGCATTTCTACCTGCTTCCATTCATCTATGGAAGGAGTCATTTTGTAATCAGGATCTGAGGTATCCAAGCAATCAAAGACTTCCTTTAGTTCACAGGCTGCCACCAGCATATGATAGGTTGTATTCCATTTAGTTTGGTCATCAATTAACAGGTCCGTCATGCTAGGAACTCGAAGTTGTTGCTTCAGCTCAATAAACTTCTCTTCACGAGATTCTGAAGTCTTCACATACTTGACACTTTCACGAATTTTACTTATGGTCTCCTTCATCGCATACAATGCATCTTGTGCAAGACGGCTTAGCACACGAGCAAAGCAATTTCCTATTAATAACTGACCATTAAGCATGAGCATATTCTTGACAGAAAGAAAGCCCCTTAGATTTTCTGTTGCAGTTTCGTTCAACAAGGATTGATCAAGCGTGAGGGTAAACAACTGGCCCTCCAAATGCCAGTCAGCTAGGCAAGTCACAATAGCTTGACTAAAGGCATCAGCTGAATCAGGAGATGGTACCATAACAACATTAAGAATCCGACGGTGTAAATTCCAGTCACCATCAATGAAGTGTCCTGTCACAAAAACATAGCCCAGGTTATGATTTGAAATCCACATATCCAATGCAAGGCTGACTCTTCCAGGAATTCCACTGATAAGGTTTAAAAGGCTTTTTTTCTCTTTCCAGTATATAGCCACACAGTCCCCTTGAATGGTATTGAAGCTGGACATGTTGAACTGCGGTTGAACAGCACCGACAAAATCAATAAAGCCAGGTTGCTCCACAATATGAAGTGGATAGTCATGCAGAATAATCATCTTAGCCATCTCATGGTTGCAGCGGTCCTGGTCAAGATGGAAGCTTGCAAATCCAGGGGATGCTCTGTAACGTCTTTTTGGGGGATTGGTAACAGGAGTCTTGGATGCAGGTGTATATGGAATTAGCTGATCTTTCTGACGGCTTACTGGGCAGATTCCCATGGCAATGTGCCGTTTGAGGTGGCTTGTGCCGTTTAGCTTTGTACCATTAATGTATGAAAATGATTTTCTGCACTGATTACAGTAGGCCTTACTGCATCCAGCTCCAACACTTTCCACTGTGAAATGCTCCCACACAATAGATTTCTTTCTCCTACGCCTGTTAGGCTGTGTTTCTGAACTTAGTGGCTCATTATTATCAGTAGGGGTAGTAGGGGTATCCATCTACATGGAAGGAGGAGTTAGATGCAGATCCAAAAAAGAATAAAATTGCATCATTTGAAGGCAATAATTTGTAATAAATATACAGTCAAAAGTAATACACATAAAATTTCAGCAAAAATGAACAACATCTACATGGAAGGAGGGGTTAGATGCAAATCTACATGATGTCTACATACGTTCAGCACTAACAACATACAAAAGTATTTGTAATTCAATCAAAATCTTAATCATTACTTCAGGAAAGCTGCAGAATTAACAACCCAAACAATTAATTTTTTCTTAATTAAACTGATGTATTGGATGCAATACAGTAGAAACATCAACTGAATAGTTTCCTTAAGAGGTAAAAAAACTACATTGCATGTCTCTTTGGAAGAAAATGTGGATGAAATTCAAAATCATATCAGGACAAATAAAAGCAACATATTCTGCAAGCAGATCAGGGCACAAACACAGGAACAATGACCACACCTCTGCAAAGGAATTTATCCTAATCAGACATAGCCAAGGCTAATGAAAGTCACAAAACCCAGTTGTTAAAGTTGAAGGTATTGTATTACTTTCAACTTAGAATTTGCAGGGAGCCAAAAAACTTGGCTAGATAACAGAATTATTTAAAAACGAATGAATTACAAACATAAATTGCACAACTTTTTCACTGTAACAATTCCTTAGAATTACTGCAATTATTGCATCCAGAAATCTCATATATAAGCAAAGAGCAGACTGACACACTATATTATTTTTTGCACCATGACAAGTCACATCAATCCTTTTCCAGGAAAAAAATAAGTTTATATGCAACCGTTACATAGATGATATGGTGTAACAAGCCATTCATAATCTATTATCGCAGTGTGATGTTGTGAATGATTAGAAGTTATTGAAAAGTGATGTTGCGCATGACTATAAGTCATTGAAGCCGCTGACATAGCATAACCTTTACTTTTACTACATTGACAGAGCCCATTGAAAGTAAAATAAATAAACTTAGAATGTCCAATAGGCTCCGGAATTATAAACGTATCCAATAGAAATCACTGTCCAGAAAACCCAGGCCCAATTACATTAGTTACTTGTTCGCACCGCTACAACAGTATAATTGCCGTGCTACTGATGATTATGCAGATTATAAAAATAATAATAATAACAATAATAATAGTCTTGAAGATTCACTTTTTCCTTTTGGTGAGTGGATAACTATTATTTTGGAGAAACGCCTAATCCAAGAAACCTTGGTATCGAACTGCCATCAAAACTATCAAGATTTCAGAAAACACGATTAGCCAGATACCCACCCTCATTGGGCTTATTTATACGTACATGCATACAAAATAACATACATACACACACATACATACGGATACATGGGACTGTGGTATTCAGACGTAGCTTGCATACATGCTAACAATTTCCAATACAATGCTACAGTTTACAGGAACTTCGACAAACACAAAATATCCCAAAACAAAAGATAGCAAAAACAATTACAGATAAACCAAGCGGTCGGATCGAAGATGTAAATTGCTCACAATTTCAAAATAAAACGCAGAGATTAAACAAATCCGCTATATTTATTAATAACAATAATCAACCAAAAAACGAGATGTTCAAAATTCTTACCGGAAATTACAGGCTCAAGAACAAAAAGCGCCTTTCCGCAACTTAAAAACTAGGGTTTATTAAAAAAATTAAAAATATAATTTGAAATTTTAAAAATTCAAAGAATGAAGACGAAGTTGATGGGCTTGAGTTTGAGGTTTAGAACTTTGGCGGCAAAAACCCTAATGGACCTAATTAGGGCTATTGGCTTGAAGCTTAGGCCTTTTTGGGGGATAAGAGAGAAGAACCAAAAAAAAAAATACGAAAAGGGAAAACAGAGAGGCGAGTTGGATTTTGGACTTAGCTAGGTTTAGTTTTTGGGGTCCATTTTATATAGATTTTGCTTGATGGTCCATTACGCGAATCTGTGTGGACGCCGATAGAGCCCACCTACGATTTGTATAATCTCGACCGTTCGTTCTTTGATGCAGCTCACGGGGAGTTTTGCTGTGGCCTTGGGCAATCGTAACGACCACGTTTTCTACGTTTGACATTATAGGGAAAATCGGCATGTTGTTCACTTTCCAATCTTGTTTATAAAATCATTAAATTTTTTATTTTTTATTTGTTTTTGGACAAATTATTTTTCGATGGAGATTAGATTTTAAACTGTCAAAGAAAAAGTAGTAAAAATAACGCTTATTAAAAATAAAATGTTTTTTCAATCCTCCCACATCCATAAAAATAATAATAACAATAATAATAATTCCCATGAGAATCTATTTGCAATTTGATTTTGTTTTATACAGAGTCTCAAAGCATGCCAAATAAAATATACATTGTTAACTACGCTACAGAGTTATTACTTTTAAAAAATACACTTTAATAGTAATATTTATAATGAACGTTGAGTTGACGTAATCTATATATTATTAATATAAATGTCTATTTATGAATACTTAGTCAGACATTGTTAAATTTTGTAAAAAATATTTTATTAAAATTTATTTTGTTCAAAAATTAAAAATATTTAATAAAATATATAATTAACTAATAATTTAAATTTTTTTTATCACATTACAATTAAAAAATAATTTTTGAATTAATTGTGTATTTATGCAATTTAAATTTAAATGATATTTATTTTTATGGTACATATATTGTAATCCACATTGAAAATGCTATAAATTGCTAAAGTTATTATGCTACATATGCAAATATATACATTGTTATGAAAAAAATATGCTTCAATAGTAATATTTATAATGAATTTCGAATTGACACAGCTTAAACATTATCAAAGTGAATGTCTATTTATTGATGTTCTTTTAGACATTATCAAATCTTTTAAAAATAAAATTTTCTTCAACAATATAATTTGTTAACAAACTAAAAATAGTTAATAAAATATATAATTAATTAATAATCATAAATAATATTTATACTATATATATTTAAATAATAATTATTTTTATGCACGGCAACTCACATTCTATATTACAGTTTTAAAAGCTAACATCAATTTGATCCATTTAAAAGTTTCAATGTATAGTATTTCAAGTGGGATATACAATTCGTTAAAATTAGAGTGAGCTGTGAAGTCATATTACTAAGCTGCAAGCAGTCAGCAACATGGTCATTGGCTCCATTATTCTCTGAATTATACTAATAGTTGTATTTTCATCTTTTCTTAGTTTCTTAGGTACATTTTAGGTCTTAAACTTTTTTTAATATTTGTTTTAACAGCTTTAAAACATGCACAACAAAATTATAAAATAAAATATCTCCATAAAATCTTATATATAGCATCAAATACATGGTATATTTCAAAACTAGTAGATAAAAATTTTAAAAACCAAAATGATAAAAAAAAAAAAAAAATTGAAAGATTTGAGGGACTATCTAAACTAATAACCCTAAAGTTTGACTTCAACACTGTGTCAATTTCGAGTCTTACGACGAATAAAACAAATAAAAATAACAAAATGTGGTCGTTAAATCTGTGTCTCACGTGACAGGGACTCATTTTAAATAAAAAAACAGGGACTCATTAGGAATATTAAAATAAACAAACAAAGTAAAATCCATCTAGCTTTCCTTATCCAAACCCCACGTGTACAATCAAAACGGCGAAGAAAGCGTCTGTATGTCCCATTAACTTATTACCTTGTGATTTCTTACAAATAAAAAAAAAAACTTATTACCTTGTGATGCGCATTTTATTCACACCGACCGACGGTCTATGTACCTACTTTTTTCTCAGACACAAATTAACAAACACACAGCGAGCAGAGCAACCTCACCGAAAAAATGAATGTCTACGCCCACGACTTTTCCCTCTTGGACTTCAACTACTCTGATTCCATTGCCGAGCCCTATTATCATCGTCGCTTTTCCAGTTCGTTGGAGTCTGGAATTGTCTTTCACAACTACGGCTACGACGGCCGTGATGTTCGTGGCAAGGACAACTATGGCGGTCGCCCCGTGCAAAATCGTAGCCCTCCCAAGCACCTCCATGACGGGACGTCGCCGCTCCCTCTCGGCATGGATTGGAGCCCTTCCCCTCTCAAAAGGGTACTCTCTATTTTGCGTGTTTGATTGATCCCTTATGCTTCCATCTCACCACCGACCTTCACCTCTCTCTTCTTCTGGGTTAGGATTTTTCTTTGTGGGTTTTGATAATTTCTTGGAAATTTTATATTTTTCAAAGCTGAGTGCTTGATTCTTTATTATTATTTAATTTGTTTTTTGGTATAACGGGTTTTTCCTCTTTCAATCGGGTGTGGATTTACTGTATACGATTATGCTGTTTCGCATCCGAGCTTCAACTTAAAAGTTAAAAGCGGCCTTTTAAGCATTTTCCAATGTAAAAACATCTGCAATAAAGTAAAGAAAACTCCATTAACGTTACCATAGTCGATTGCAGTTCAATGAAAATATATTTTTTTATATTTGCTATTCAAATGTAGAATGACTTTGCCTCTCTAAATCAGCAGGTGTAGAGTGTGTTTTAGCTATTGACTCTTTAAAACAAAGAGTTTTGAATACATAAAACAAATGGTGTCAGAGATCACAGAAACGCCGGATGTGCTTTTGAACCCAAATCAGTTCGATACTGATGACAAGTGTAGGAAAATCTATCAGAAATAGTGTAACATAAGTTAAATGATAACAAAGAAATTGAGATTATCTTTGATGTTCGGTGAACACGATGACAACATCAGTGTGGAAGTTGCTTATAACTTCGGATATCTTCCCAGCCAAACAAGATTTGATAAATTAGCGAAGGCATGTCTTTATAGTATTTTAATATCAGGTTGTTACCACCCGTATGTATTCTGGCTTTGTAGTTAATACGTTGTTCGGTTTATGCTGGAGATATTGTGGTGAAAAAATGTGAAAGTTGTTCGCACAAACACTGTTTAAATGTTTGGTTTTGTAATAGTAAACATTACATCGGAAATATAGGGACTTAAAATTTTTGGTAGATACTATTTAGTTTTCTATCAGTGCAACGGAACCCAGTGCTTCAATTTTGTAGTTGATGTGAAGTATGTCCTGTAAACAACAGGTTGAAAATCTATTTGGTTATCATGTATAGCATGCGGACAATTCGGTTTTATGGTCTTCTGATTGGGTTTTTTATTTATTAATAAGCATAACAGAGCAACTTGCTGAATGTAGGAAGGACAGAATTCTCTTTGGCCTGATGACCCTCATACGGGGTGGAGTTACTGCGTCACAATTCCTTCATGGGTTTTCCTGCCTAAATCAAGAAGTTCAGATCCCGTTGCGGTATTTTTATTTTATTTTTTATTTTTTTTATCTTTTTGAAATACTTCAAATCTTCAACTGCTTTTACTTTGGGATGGAGTTTTTTTAGTTCTTTGTTCTTTTTAACTTTTAATTAATTATTTATTATTATTTTGTATTTTAGTATTGCCAATTGCTATCCTGTTAGAATCTGCTTGTTAAATTAACTGCTTTACTGGCTTATTGTCCTGACTACTACTATGTTCTCTTTTGGGTTATTTCACTTCCTACTACCAGAGCAGCATTTGTCTACCATGTCATGCGTTTTGCTAATAAATCTCGATCTTATTACATATAAAACCAACAAAAATATTCCGTTGCTTTTTTAGCAGGCCATTACATCCTGTTTGACCTATTACAGACAGATTGTTGTGTTCCACTCTTTAGGCTTATTGATCCTGATAATTTAGACAAGGTTTTTCTTCATTCTAGTTATATGGAGATGTTTAGCTCTTAAATGGCTAATCTTACTTTGATAATCATACTTGCTGGGTTATGATGCATTATACTAATGCGTGCAAAATCTATTCTAATTTTAGCGGCTTTACATTATTTATTTATAGTGAGTATTAAAAGAATTTATATATAGATATATAATATTTTTTTTTTAAAAAACATTAGATGAGTTGTATGTTTGATTTTGTTAAAGCTGATCTGAAAAATGTTTTGGTGAATTTTACTTTGTCTTTTTATTTAACATTTATTGATGACAGTTTTTTAGGGTTCAAGTTGGTATACAATCACCAGAAGGGGTCACCACTACTCGAGTGATATTACGAAGATTTAACGACTTCTTAAAGCTATTTTCTGAAGTGAGTGGCAGCTTTTAGTTTATCGTGCTGAAATTTTATTCACCAGTGTTCTTACTTTTACTTATATATAATATATCTTCTTTTAAAAAATAGATGTGTTGTTGGTTTCATTATTTGATATCATGTATTATATTTTCTAATTTGTTATTGCAGTTGTCAGTCTCAACTTTTGTTGTCTTCTGTAGCTTAAAAAGACATTTCCCATGAAAGATTTGCCTCCTGCTCCTTCAAAGAGGCTATTGAGCATGAAAAGCCAGAAACTTTTGGATGAGGTAGATTATATTGTTTTCTTGTTTATTTATGAAAATTCAGGGAAGCCTTTTGCTTTGATTGAATGTTTTACCGTACCTGCAGGCATTTCTTGGTAATTAGTGAGTAATTAATTACATGTAAAATACTTTTCTGATACTGAATTGGTTAGTTTGTTGCAGCGAAGATGTTCTTTGGAGGATTGGGTGCAAAAGTTATTATCAGACATTGATATATCAAGAAGCGTTCAAGTTGCGATCTTTCTTGAGCTGGAAGCTGCTGTGAGGACTTGTAAGTGTTTTCTTGAAGCAACTTGGAAATAACAATGTGTTAAAAATTTATTTTCTATCTATAATAACAATCTGTGGTAGAATTAAGCAGTGTGTAATTACAAAAAGTAATACATACTTCATCCTTCTCATTTCTATATTTTTCTCTTGTGCTTTCAGCATTCGACGAAATGAATCAACAAAGTTCAGATGTAAATTCTTCTAGTAATGGTGCAGTTCAATCATTTCTGCCACAAGCCAATTCAGATGTTTCTGCAGTTGCTCGTAGTTCATCTATCACATCAGATAATGGTGATGAGACTCCATCGGAGATATCTGAGTTCGGAACACCAAGGCATTACAATAGTGATTTTGCTGATCAACAAGATTTAATTGACCCATCAGAAACCACACTCATCCATGGCAAACTTAAAGGGAACTTCATTAAGGAGAACCTTCAAAGGTTCTCCAAGCACAAAATGCCTACTGGAATTGAAAGTGGCAGTATAGCCAGGGATCAAGTAAGTGAGGATACTGCTGATGGAAAACCTCTTCGCCTTGATGGAACAAAGTTCTTTCCAGATTTAGATGATTACGAGCGGGATGGCCATGTTCAAAGATTGTCAACAGAGAGTTTGGGAAGTGACTTGAGCTCTGCAAAAGTTGGTGAAGTATCTAATTCAGCAGTGGCTAATTTCGATGGCGACCTTTCAGACATCAAGTCAGATTTACAAGTTCCTATGGGTTTACTTGTTGCTCTTCCATATGATGAGCGGCAGAAGTTGAATAGAGTTCTGATTACATTACAGCAAAGGCTAGCCACAGCAAGAACGGATGTGGATAATCTTATAGCCAGATTAAATCAAGAAGTTGCTGTAAGACAATTCCTCTCAACAAAGGTAAAAGATTTGGAAATGGAACTTGAAACTACCAGGGAGAATTGTAAAGAAAATATGCAGCAGACTGTTTTAACTGAAAAGGAAAGATTCACTCAGATGCAATGGGATGTAGAGGAACTTCGAAGGAAGTGCTTGGAGTTGGAAATAAAATTGAAATCTGAACAGGTTAGTTCTTTATACTGTTAACGCTTGTTTAGTTCTCGTTTTCATTCAATCTTTAGGGGCATGGGCTTCAGTTAGTAATGCGTAAAACTGTTGCAGGAGGGAAAAGTATATGCAGAGTCAACAAAAATGTCTATTGTACATGAAAATAAAAAGTTGCTACAGGAGTTAGATTTTGCTAGAGAGCAGCTTGAGAACTTGCAGAAACATCATGATGATTTTGAGATGAAATCAAAGACAGATGTAAAGCTGCTTGTTAAAGAGGTCAAAGCTCTTCGAAGTTCTCAATCAGACTTGAAGCAGGAGTTCAGCCAACTAATGAAAGAAAAGTTGGAAGTAGAGGTAATATTCTGGCTGCTAAATATGCATGATTCATAAAACAGGATCCTAAATATCAATTTCTTGATTTTTTAATTTTTAATTTTTTTTTGCAAACCAATTTCTGAAGTCATTCTTAGATTTTTAGTATGTTAATCAGATGACTTTTTTCTGGTTCTTTATTTTTTATGTAAATACTGAAGAGACCAATGTTTATTCTCTTAAAGTTCCTTTAAGATCTATGTGATGTTCAGTCAAATTCAGTGTATCTCTTTATACTATGCAAGTCATTTGTTTATTGTCACCTAACAATTTATGTTGTTATCAATGTTATATTTCAGAAGAATCTTCAAAAGGAAAAGCAGAGGACGGAGAATGCAAACAATGCTAATGTGAAATTGCTGCATGAATGTGGGATTCTTCGCAATCGGCTTCAAGAATGTAGTGTCAATTTCCTGATTGAAGAGGAAGATAAATTAATCGTGGACACTTCATCACCATCTGATGCTATAGATCTATTGACAACATCTGATAATCGAATTGGTCTCCTTCTCGCAGAGGTATCTTTTACACTATTGGTTCTCCTGTGTTTATCTAGTGGTACCTGCATTTTGACATTTTATCTTCTCTTATATGCAATAAACTGGCCCGGGGAGCCTGTTCTTGGTGTCTGGTTCAGTGTGTTAATTTAACTATTAGAATATCAATCCCTTGATATTGCAAAACAAAATAATATTATTCTTAGCCAAAAAAAAAAAAAAAAAACAAACAAAAGAATATTATCAACAATTCAAAATATTATATTATGCTGATTTGTATTAATGTAGCTATAGATCTTTTTTAAGGACTGGGGTGTATTACAGGCAATAAGAATTTAAGAAGTCATCCTTTCTCTTTTTTGTAGCTTAGCTAGGTTCATGGAATAGGCTAAAGTACTTTCTTTTTTTATTATAATCCATAACTTGTAGCTTTTAAATTTGGAACAGGCGCAGCTCCTTGCACAGGACATAGAAAATGCTGTTCCAGTGGATGACGATTCCTGTATCAATGGAGGTGATAGGATGAGAACAGAGGATGAGTTAAGGAAGATGGTAACAAATATACTTGTTGACAATGCAAAATTAAGGAAGCAGATAAACTCAGCTATCCTTTGCGCTCTGAACACAAATGCTAAAGTTGAAGAGGATAAAGATGAAGATGAAGATGTCCCTTTGAGGAAAACTGTTCTAAGCAAATTCTTAGAAAGTTAGATAGTGTTGTAGATCGACATGCCTAGCTGCTCCATCATCTGACTTACATACAGATAAAGATGGAATCCGTAGAATTGTCTTCCATATGCTGCCACAAAAGCATTATTGTACTTTGTATGCATGATCTAATTTTCTTTTTTCTTACTTTTTTTTTTTCTGAATAAATTATTATAAGAAGCGTTTTCCTGTAATTTGAAGATCCATTAACAATTAGATCATGTCTATTTTGAGTCATTTTGCCTTGATCTGCAGCTGATGAGCACCTAATTTTTTTCTGATAGTGTTTTACAAATAAAATGGAGGGGGAAAAAACGTTAATGATATAAAATAAAAAAGAAGAGGAAGGAGGACCTTTCGACACTCTCAACGACTCCATCAAGCCTATGAACATCAGCTCTCTATTTCAAATATGTTATTTTCTACCTTCTTACACCTCAAGCACTTTCCACCATCCAAAAACAAGTACTTAGTTGCCAACTCAATATGTTTATTCGACTAAATACATACAAAAGTGTGAAAATTTTCAACTGTTAGCACATACTCTAATGTATGTCACAGCAGATGTCACTAAGAATGACGAAAAGACTAGAAGTACAAGGCCCCATGAGAAAAACACATTACTGGCCAATGAGTTAGTAGCTTGAACTAGCATACAAATGCCTAGGCCAGTTTGCTCCAAAAGTTGACTTTGCAGCCTAGTTGCAAACGAATTTGAGCACACCGATTACAAATGTGATCACATCTACTTATCCCCACCACCTCCGAACATACCCATCATGTCCTTGGCAGAACCCATCTGCTTCATCAAGTTTTGTAAGCCACCCATGCCACCTATCTGCTTCAGCATTTGTGGGGGAAGAACTTTGCTCATGTGCTGTGCATTCATATTTCTGGATAGTGCGCTCATTTCGCCCTTCTTAGGAATCTTAAGCCCCTTCATTTTGCTCCATATCTTGGCCAGACGCTTGTACTCTTCCAACATCTCCATTACTTCTCTAAGTTGACGGCCAGAACCTCTTGCTATCCGCATTATACGCGACTCATTCATGAGCTTTGGATTTGAACTATCCAACTCTACAACAAGATTAACAGTTGGCTATCATGAGAAGTCAAAAATTAAAATGAAGTTTATGGACACAATTGTGTGGATTTTGACTTGCCTTCATTCGTCATTGAGTCCATCATGGTCATGTAGCGCTTGATCTTCGCTTGGCTTTCCTTTTCACGACCTTTTGGCATTAATTCAGCACTAAATCCAGGAAGCATTGAGAAGACCTACATGAACCAAGTAAAGTCATTAGCATAAAATGCCAACCTCTCCAGATTAAAATCTATGAGAATTTGTATGATAGCATTTAAGACTGCTGCAATCAAGAGTTCACCTATTCCACCAGGCAAACCCCATAAAACTGAGGATACAGAACAATAAAAGAAAATCAATAACGAGGCAGACAAGTGAATTTATGCTGTAACCTGGCTTATTGGACCCATTTTAAGTATGTTCTGAAACTGCTCATACATAATTCTCAATGTAAAGTTCCCTTCTGAAAGCTTTTGCAGAAGCTCAGGCTGCTGATCCATAGGAACAACCTCATGAATCTTGTCCATAAACCCAGACCAGTCTCCCATGCCTAGTTGGAAATAAAATTTTACCCATGTATTTAAATATTAGAAAAAATTAAAATAGAGCTAAATTGTTCAAGTGTCAAATCTGTAAGTAAGAGGAAAAACACACCTAGGAGACGGCTGACAAATGGTTTGACATCAAAAACTTCAAACTCGTCCATATGCTCTCCAGTCCCAATAAATATAACAGGACTCTTTGTTGCTGCAACACTGCAGACATGATGTGGAACAGAATGCAGTTGTCAAAGCTATGTAGGAACCAGGAGGATTCATAGTTTAAAATGCATCAGTAGAAATTTTCAATTTGCATTTCACTAAGACACACTTGAAATCATTCAAATTAATCATACATAACTACAAATTTGTATATAAAAATATAGTGTTTTGGACACTGCAATGAGTCCGTTTTTCAGGAAGCATATGCACAGAAGCTCCAATATGCAGTTTAATCCAAACTATTTAAATTTAGGCTGAAAATATTGCAATAGAACTTACGCACTAAGAGCACCTCCTCCCTTCGCATGGCCATCCATTTTGGTAATAATTACAGCTCCAACTGAAACACTTTGCTTAAATGCTTGAGCTTGATCAAATGCAGCCTGACCAATACTGCTATCCATAACAAATATAACAAGGTCTGGTTTCTGGAAGATCAAGAGGAAAAATAAATAGTGATAAGCATCCCAAAGAGTAAAGAGGGCATGGGAAACAAGAATAGTACCGTTGCTTCAGAAACTTGACGCATTTCTTCAAAAAGTGCAGCTTCTTGTTTGTGACGCCCACTAGTATCAACAAGTATAAGATCACAATTTTCTTTCTTAAATGTTTCCACACCTTCCACTGCAATTTTTACAGGGTCTGACTCCATATAGCTGTTGAGATAAAATAACAATAATCATTTACATGCTGAACTCATAATAAATGAGTTTCTCTTTCCAATTTATTGTATGTGATTGGTGAAGGCCTACTAGATGATAATAATGAAACTATTTTGAGGAAATGATATTGCTTCACGAATTACAGAGTATGAAGTTTCTCGAAAGGCATTGCAGAATAAATCAACTTCTTAATGCATGGATAAAGCCCCTACTTTATGGCATAGCAGAGCTTAGGTCATTTATATTTTTCTATTTGCTAGGAGGTCTCTTGTGTTCAAGCATAAGCAAATCATTCAGAAAGATCTCAAGAACATGGGCTCATCATCAAAATATCCAAATCAGGATTGATGCCTTTTATTTTTGCATAGCATAGTCATTTTATTAATTTAAAGAGAGAGATCTCAACAATGATGACTATAATTTTCAATTGCCATGTTATGAGGAGGAGGAGGGGGGAGAGAGGAAGAGAGGAAGAGATTTTCACAAGTGTTCCCTTCATAAACAGAAAACACATATTCTTGCCAAGCTTCACTAGTCTACTAAGGTTATAAGTTAACATAGAAAAATTTGTAACCCATTGATTGTGAAAAGAGTACCTTCCATAAAATGGAATCTTAGCTTTAGTCGCATTCTGCTTCAACTGATCAAATGCACCAGCTCGAAAGGTATCCGCACACACTAGAGCAGGCTTCCAGCCTTTCTTCTGATGATAATATGCATATTTTGTACAGGTTGTAGTTTTTCCAGATCCTGAAATTTTTAAAATAAAAAAAAAAAAAAAAGAAGAAAAAAGAAAAAAATGTTAACACATTTATAGATTAAATAAAAGCAAAACAAAAATAGGAGATAAGAATATTTTCTAAAACACGAATCCTTAACAGTTAGCAAACTTGATAACACGAATTTTACATGAAAAATATAAAATGATCTAATTGTAAGAAAACAAATTGAATACCCAACATACCTTGTAAACCGACAAACATAACAACGCTTGTTTTCCCCTTTTTGGGAGTAAAAGAAGGCTTCCCAGCATCCAAAATTTTGCATAGCTCATTGAATATGGCCTGAAAAGGGCAACTATACATTATCACACAACAGCCATGAAGGCAACACTCAATAAGGGATCTGAAATACCATGAGAAGAAATGAAAGAAGTAAAAGGACTGAAGGGTATAGAACAAATTGTATATCGTAGAGAACTGTTCGAAGCATACATGATTAGCAAGATAAGTGTGCTTTTGGTAGCCGAAATTGGTATCAAAGGAACCATTTTTTATTTGATCGGACGTCTAACCGCCACCCCACCACCACCCACCCACACACACAAAAAAAAAAAAGAAAAAAAAAAGAAAAAGCAGAATAAACGAAAATGAAAACGCATGATTGGCTACTCAATCAAAAGAACAATTGGAAGTTCATCCAGCAAAATTCGCCTCAAAAAATGCTCCCCAACACCAAATAAAATTTAAAAATTTCATGTTTCTCACTAATTCAACAATAAAAAACCATCAGAAAATGACGTTAAATGGGTAATTGTGATTGTACCATTTATCAAAATTATTCATTGGAATTGAGCACAAAACAAATAAACTAATAAAATAAATACGGCCAAAACCAGAAATGAATAAATAGATAAATAAAGAGTTTACCTGCTGGATGATCTTCCTCTTGTTGTGGCCAGCGGCGAGGTCATCCAAATTAACGATCTTCTTAATGTTATTCTGCATGTCACGTACGAGCTTGAATTGGACATCAGACTGAAGCAGAGCGCGAGTGATCTCGTTGAGGCAGTCGCTGAGAACCTTCTCGTCGATGACCGTCGCATTGCTCATCTGCTGGAGAGCACGCGAAATGCTCCCTCCTAACTGTGCCAACACCATCTTCGCTGATCGAGCAACAGCAACAACAATAATAAACTATTCCAACCTTTTGTCCGTAGGAAACTGGAGGATTGGATCGTGAATCTGGGGTTGCTTCTCGGTTCCAATAACTGTATTAGGGTTAGGGTTTAGGGGGGTAGAGGGGATTTGATGAATCAAAAAATAAAAACAAGTCTTCCCCTTTCTTCGATTCAAGTCCTAATTGGTATAGGATTGGACGGAATTTTACTTCTCACGGTGTCCTCTCTTTCTCCTTTTTTTCTTTCTTTGTTATGGGATTTTTTTTTTTTTGGTTTTATTTGGCAAGAGAGAAATTAATTCTTTTATGGGCTGGGCTTTGGATGGATGGCCCAGCTCCGCAGATTGGGCTGAAAGGCCAGAGGCCTTCCTACTACACAATAGAAAGATAGCGCTGAATCTGAGAACTGAGACAGAGTGACATAAAAATGGCGGCAGTGACTGCGTCAACCACGGCAACTGGACTCTCCCGGGTATGCTTCTGGAGGTCCGAATACCCGCGGCTGAATTCCATCAAGAAGTCCATAGCTTTTACAAAGCTCGTCATCCACACTCCAATTTGGTTCTCACCCAAAAGGGTGAAGAATCCCATTCGAGCTCGTGACCCTCAAAAAGATGGGAAAGATGATTCAAGCTCCTTCATTTCTCAGGTCCTCTCTCTCTCTCTCTCTCACTTGTATTTTTGGCCGAACAGAGAAATCTTTTGGCCAGAACAAATTCCCATAATTTTTTTTTTTCTTTCCATTTTTGTAACTATCATTGCCTCGTTCATTCTCCTCCTTACTGGGTTTTTGCCATTATCTCTTTAAAACGAGTGTTGGATTGGATTGGATTATTCATGCCAAACCCCAACGAAGGAAATAAAAAAAAAAAGTTATGAAAAAAGTGTTTTTCAAAGCAAGGAAAAACACTTGGTTAGTGGAAAAACATGCTTTTCAAAACTTAAAGATTCACATAAAATGTAATTTCGTTTTTATTGTGAACAACAGGAGGATTTGGCATATCTATGGAAACTGGCAGCTGGATCAGTGGTAGGTGCAGGTGTGATAAAGTATGGAAGCATAGTTTTTCCAGAGATAACGAGACCCAACATCATAGTGGCTCTTACCATCATATCCACTCCCGTTGTTGTTGCTGTTTTGCTTTTGATCAATCAGAGTCGAACAGAGGGAGAGGGGCCAAACTAAAACTACTAATTCCGAACCTCTACTCTGAGAATCGAAAACAATGCAATCGGAATTTCATGCAAAAGTCAGGTCAAGTTTGTGGCGAGGTTCAGATGTAGATTATTATGCCATGTGATGTGATGGGATTCATTTATAGAGAATGCTTTTCATTGCAAGTGTTACACCTGACAATCTTTACCAAAATCATCAATACGATTGAAGGGTTTTAATCCAAAAAAACTGATAGAACGATATGAAATTCTGCAAACAGGATAAGGATTCAATTTGGTTGCCAGTAAAATTAATTCATTACTTGTTCGGGGAATAGAAAGGCAATTTACAAGTAAAAATCAAATCAAAGAATATCTGATAGAGCACAATTGATTACTCGAGTAACAGTATTACAGAGTCCGGTAGAAAAATTCTACAAACCAAATCCGTATGGAGGGACGATACAGTTTGGACACCTGATAAAAAATACCACCCCTTAGAGGTTGTCTTTCAACCATTTTACAGCTCCATTTGCAACAGACCTGCAAAATTAAACATTTTTGCAATCATGCCTTATTATCAGCAAACCGTAATAAAAGAGGGCCTTATTATCAGCAAAGAAAGCAACAGGAGTGATGTCTGTATGTAGTGTGTGTTACATTGCTAATTACAATCAATCCGACACATTAACATAGTTACTTAAACCAGAAGATTAAAGAAACTCAATTTTTTGCCGTTTGGTCTTCCCTTTCCCCACTTCTGGTGGGTCAGGTTAAAATTTATAATGATCGTTAATAAAGGGAATGCTCAGTAACTAAAAAGCTGAGAAAGGAGTAAAAGTTTATTACCCAGCAAGATCTTTTAACTTTTTCCATACATCATTTTCATCCTCTGATTCTTCAGTTTTCTCCTCGACAGTTCCCACCTGCTTTCCTGTACTCTTGGCTGCAAAAGCAACAGATCATTTTAAGTTTACACAAGCCCAAAAACCTAGTCCTTCAGGAGGGAAGTATAATCATGCAAATTAGATAAATGATAATTGCATTAAATTTCTTTTCGTTGCAAAGCTCTGAAAAATTTAGAATGGCCACTATATTTCACTCCAGCTGAAACACACAGAAGATTTTAGCAAAGGACAAACTTTTGTGCATGTGTGTGTGTGAGAGAGAAAAAGAAGGCTCACTCTCACTTGCTGGTTGGGGTTTAGGACGGATTCGTGAGCGGCTGACAGTAGTATTACTCAGCAAAGCTAGTTCTTCAAGCAATTCACGCTCCTTGACACTGTCAATATTAGCAAAATCTGCACGGGTTAAGATTTCGAGAAAGACACCAAGCCACCCCAAGTTCATCCATCACTGTGCTACAACAAAAAAATAGGGAAGAAGAGACGAAAATAAATATCGTACCTGACACGGTTAGGAATGGTGACTTTAATTTTAAATAAATGGTCACCACGTATTGATGGCTTGTTCAGTTTTGGTGCACCTTTCTTTGCAAGGACAAGAGTGTCCCCAGGCTGAGTGCCTGGTGGAATTTGTAGTTCACTAGTCCCTTCAACTGTCTTTACCTGTTTAGTTGCAGAAGTTAAAAATTGGTAGCATAAGAAACAATAATGAGTTATTATGACACTTTGAGATTTCTAGAATCAAAATGTGAAGATTTTACAAGTTCAGGGCATAATAGAATTCTTTTCAACAACAATTATCGAAGCAATATTTTTATTGCTGGTGCTAGCAGTTCTCTACTCTGGCATTTTAAGCCACTCCAAGTAGTTACAAAGATAAAAATTTTGGTACTCATTATCACACTAAGCATAAGCCAGAAAGTTAATACTAAGCTGTTCATTATCTTTTCCAATTGCACATGTCAAAATTATGAATTCATTTGAAGATCATTATAATTTCTTTAGATTTTATGTAAATTAATTTAAGCTTACCATCTTGTCATGCATAACTACCCAAAGTGAAAGAATATTGAGTTCAATTGTAGTCCAATAAAAAATGATGCCACGCTTGGCCTCGGAATATAGAGTATTAGATACTAAATATCAGAAAAGTCGAACATGCTTCATGATATTGTCAAGAAAAATCTCTAGAATTTTGAGTTATCTAAGTTGGTTAGAAATATTGCAAGTCTCAAACAGCGCCATGTCAAAGATACTGATACAGTAACGTATAGATCATAAATTTTGTAAGCCATTGAAGTCAACAGTGCTATTAATTCGCAGAGTCTCCAGCATATTAAGATGTTGAAACACATTATAAGCCTCAGATAATCTTCAATGCTGTACATTGCATAAGCACCAAAAATTCATTGTACCCTCTAATGAGATATCATATTTTCTCATGGAAGTTAAACAATGTAGGAAAGACAAATTCATAAATGGACCAGTGAATAAAAATAATGAATTGACTAACCTTCACTGTAGCCCCCAATATGGCCTCTAGATAACTAATAGATACTGTTGAAGAGAGATTGATGCCATCTCTTTGAATTCCAGTTACTTCTGCTACATCAAGATATACATAAAGATCCCCAGGAGGGCCCCTGATGAATTATGAGATTAGTAAGTGTTTCTATGTCATTATCTTAGAATGATTGTCTGAAGTAATGATAAACACAACAAATAAATACTATATTTTCTTTTGATGAATAAATAAATAGCAATACTGTCTTCATATTTTCTTTTAAGGCTAAGGGTGAAAAACAGCAGGGGCTTAGTCCTTAAGGAAATAAAAATATTCTATACTCTTGCCTTGTATCTTGTAGAATTCAATCTTCACTAGTGTACTGATTATTGACTCTTGTGATGATTTATTTAGAAAAAAAAGGGCCAGAGAGCCTAAACTACCAGCACTGCACACCCCCTAGAGCTCGTCAATTAATTATTTTACCAGAAAAACCTTCCTCAAATCCTATTGTAAGCTCTTAACACAAATTGCTCACACTGTACCTAATGTGGCATAAATATCAAACTCTTATGGAGAATTTCCATACTAATTACAGAAACAAAACAAAATTCAAAATTGAAGCCCAAGCAATACTCTTCAATGTCGACCACATAACATTCATAATGAGGCTCAAAATAAGTAACAGCGAAAAATTCAACGACATACCCTCTAGGCCCAGCGTCACCCTCCCCAGCAACTCTGAGAATACTGCCTGCGCTAACACCAGGGGGGACTTTAACTTTAATATTTTTCTTAACTCGAAGACGTCCTTCACCAGAACATTTCTTACAGTATTCAGAAATGACTTCACCATCTCCACCACAAGTTGGACATACAGAAACCTGACATTAACAAAAAGTAATTTCTAAAGCAAAGCTAACTGTAACTGCCTCCAATCACTATATGGTTAATTTTAAGTGCTTTCAAATTTGACCCGCCAACAAAAATCAGCATCCCAAAACTAGGAAGAAATCACACTTACATACCTGGGAAAATAATCCAAAAGGTGTTTGCTCAGTTCTCATAACTTGACCCCTTCCTCCACAAGTTGAACATATCCTCATTTTGGTACCTACTTTTGATCCAGTTCCCATGCAAACTTCACATGTTTCCATATGAGAAAGTTCAAATTCTTTTTCCACTCCAAATATAGCCTCAGAAAATTCTAATATGATGTCATAACTGAAAATATTCGAATCATGAATCAACTCAGAATCCTAGATGGTAGATTGAATCGATAATGCATTATAGTTCAACAAGAGGATAAGGTACGCACTTGTCAAGACAATAAAGTCAAAGTAGTAGAGTAATAACAGGCTGCAAAGTGCAAGGAAATGCTTGTAGTAGATTTTAAATATCACCAAATACAACTGCAGTATTAAATTTGCTTTACTATTACATTGATAGATCATAAATAAAATGGTTATTATTGTTGCACCAAACATGCAAGCAGTGATAGCAAGGTGCAAATTGTATTATTGAAGACATTATAATTCACCGTATGTCTTCACCCTTAGTAACAGTACTGCGACGACGTGTTCCAAAGCCAGATTGGTCCATACCAGGAAATCCACCCATACTTGGCCCAAAGAATGTCTCAAATAAATCAAATGGATTAGTCTGAAAAAAAGAAATAATATTGGGTTATGTACAAATATGAATGACTAAATGGTTTGCACGTTTTTAAATTTTCACAGCCAGCCTTATACTGGAGTGAAGCATAAACAATCATATGCTCAAGCCATATTACGAATATGAGAAGAAGCAATCTAAAAACAAAATGGGATTTGACATAAACAAAAAAAAAAGGGAGTAGGTAACTGCATGAAAATTCCACTTCTTTTCACTGCATGTGGAAAGGAAAATAAAGCATATAATTCCAGTGACTAGCATATGCTGAAGATATAAATACACTAAAAGCAGTTATTGAAGAGGAGGCACCTACTGGACATGCCAACAAACAAGAATGCAGTCAACAAATCATGGTAAACTTAATTACCAAAATTGTTCCATCCCCATTATACAGGTGTCAGAAAATACACTTCATATTCTTTACTAGATGATTGAGTGAGAGAAAGAGAGTGATAAAACAAATCAAAACAGAAAGTCTACTTGTGGTTTTATTTTAAGGCAAAGTTTTCTCTCATGATGACATTCACCTTACACCAAAAACTAAAGTTTTATGATAAAATGATCATGATGAATGAGATTAAGCATAGAATGGCCACGCGCATGCTACAGAGCCCCTGACTAATTCCAAAAACTGGATCCTGCACGCAGCTAAGTAATAAGTTGACATGCAAGCTTTGCTGTGCTTTGAGTTGGTGCCATTTTGCCACACTCATTATTGTTGTAGGATAAAATTAAAATAAATATGTAACAACATCAATACCGTATAGGCACTTGATGGTCCCCCTACTGTGCTTTTGACTCCAGCTTCACCGTATTGATCATACATAGCTCGCTTCTTGTCATCTGATAACACCTGACAGTGTCGTACTTCAGAATTCAAAAGATGATATCATCCGTATGAAAAGAAAAATTAATGAGATTATGGATAAGTGTGGTTGCATGTGTGGAAAAAGTCATTATAAATCTTATACATAAAACCCAATTGAAACTGACAAGCCAAAAGAGGGGATGCATGCTTCACAACTAGAACATTAAAAAGGAAGAGAAACCTGAAAATATAACTTGGATGTGTCGTTACAGACATCATCAATTACTGAATAGATGAAACAGACATTCTTCTTTACTACAGGGAGACTAGAAAAAAGATGCATACCTCATATGCAGCACTAATTTCTTTAAACTTTTCAGTTGCTCCTGGTTGCTTGTTGACATCAGGGTGGTACTTGAGTAAGATAATATGTAGAAGGTCAGGTTTACAAGTAATAGGTACAGAATAGTTATAATGCTCATTCATTTCTATCTGCAAAGATATACTAAAATTTGAAAGCACATATTAAGTTTAGTTGACAAGCATCAAAGGAGCACATACATAGTACTGAACACTATATATCTTATGAAGGAACCACCTACACCCTTAGATTACATGGCTAAATCACCACTTAATGCAAAAGATGCAAGTTACTCTACAGTATCCAATCTTAGATGGAGGGAACGGGTTTTTCTTTTTCATTTAATTTATAGCTGGAAATGGATCTTCTGCAATTAAAAATATGATGAAAGTAGCAAAATTTCTCACCAAAAGGGTACCCATACACTATTAAAGTTCATGCAGAGTCATCCAAGTCGCCTTGGTACAGAATATTTTACCAGCGTCTGAAGTATTTATTTTTTCTTCTTTTCTTCTATTTAGATTAGCTTTTTTCCTGAATGAATTATGTAAGAATAAAATTTTCGCTTTTAAATCGATAACTGAGCACTACTCAAGAATACCAGGTACTCAAAAGCTAAGACTCAAGCTAAGTATGTTTTGCTAATACATTGGATATTCAATACAAAACAACAGCTATCAGGAAGGAGATATTACTTGCTACATGGGGTTCCTTACTGATCCATTACATAAGCGGGCTAGCATTACTAAGTAAATTAAAAACGTATTACAAAATTCATTCACATCTTCTTCTTTACCTGTTTATTTTCAAGAATAGATTTTGGTAGAATTTATTGAGTATCTTATTTATTTATTTTCTCATTACATTGGCAATCAACGATGATAGCACAGTGAATAATTCCAAAAACAAAAAATGAACTTCACTACCTGGCGAGCTAACCTTCGATAGGCAGCCTTGATTTCCTTGCCACTGGCAGATTTGGGAACCCCAAGAGTGGCATAGTAGTCCCCAGAAGCAGTAATCACTGGTCCAAACCCCCGTTTAGCGGAGACCCTCGAATTGAATTTCGAAGAAGAAGTGGGAGAGCAAGAAGAGAGAGAAATGAAGCTCTGGTGGGTCCCAACGAATAGGAAGGAGGAAGAAGAAGAAGAAGAGGAAGAAGCAGAGGTGGATGATGGGATAAGAAGGTAAGGTCGGTCGGAAGCGAAGCCGAGCGAGGATGAGGGACGGAGGGTGAGTGAGGCGGAGGCGGAGGCGGCCATTGAAGCCGCTGGGAATGCAATGTTGTTTCTAACAAAATAGGAAAATGAAGCGCCTGAATTTGTTCATGTTTTTGGCCGCTAAATTTCGCAGAGATTGAGAGAAGATGAAAGAAAGAACGAAAAGGTTTGGCTTCTTTTTCTTTCCTTTTTATTTTTTGTTATTTTTTTAATGGATGAAATCGCGGACAACAGATGTGTGGTCTGACTTTTATATTACCACGTTTAAAATAACCCCACTTTATTATTTCAAAAAGAAAATTACGATAACCCTGCTTTATTTCTTTTATTATTATTTTATTTTCATATGTATGCGTCAAAACTAAATACCAAGCCGGGAAATTGATAAAATAAATTATTATTTATTTTATATATTGAGAATGGAGGATTCAAATTCGAATGTTAACACATTAAAATTCCATATAAGTCCCCAAAATACAAATAAAGAAAACAAAAAAAACTAATAAAAATTAGAGGGAGGGGTCAAACTTAAACTTATTGTATTTCTGTATTTGTTTTGGAAAAAAAAATATTTCATATTTAAATATTTAAATATAAAAATATAAATATGAAATATATATGTATTATACATTATGTTTATATATAAACTATATAAAAAAAATATTATATAGAAAATTATATTATTATATATTATTATTATTATATAGAAAAACTATATATTATATAGAAAATAAATTAAAAATATATATAATTATATATAAAATAATATTCTATAGAAATTTATAATATAATAAATATATAAATAAAAAAAGAAAGTTTATTAATTTTATTTATTTATTCATATTATAATATAATTTTATAATTTTCATAGGAGATGTAATCCCTATGGCTGTATACCTCTTAAAAAAAGACGTGTATAAAAATAAACATTGAAAAAATTTCAAGAGAAATAAATAATTCAATAAACTGAAACAAATTTTTATTTTATTTATTCAAAGAATTAACTCTATATAAATTCAAAAGAAATTAACTATTTAGTTATATTTTTAATTTATTAAAATAATTACTTCTACATAATAATTTGTAATAATAGTATTTTTATTACTTACAATTTTCATAGTCAAAAAATTATTAAATGTATAATATTTAATTTGATGGGCTATTAAATTTGATTTTAATTATGCAAACAAAATTGTTAAATATTTAATTTTCACAAAGCATATTTATATCTAATATTTAATTTCATGGGTCAAAACTCAATTTGATTTTCAGATTTAAATAATTATAAAAAGAAATTGTATATATAATATTTTAAAAAGTATGCTGTTCACTTGGGAAACGTAGAAAGTGAAAACACCTAACTTATTAGGAAATCTTTCAAGACGAAAGCAATCCTACCATTTTTTGGGTTGTTAATCCTAATCATCAAAAGTTATGTTTTAGGAAATATACGAATATTTTCATCAAAAAAAGAGGACTTACATTTACATACTTTTATTTTTTATTTTATTTTTCTCACAATATCATATTTATCAACGAATGGCTGTTCCACACCATACATATATACAGTAAAGCAATAGAAGATTTAACCCAAAAAATTAAAGCAGTAGAAGAAATTTGTATGTGTAAAAATTGTGTAGAAAGGCCATTGAAATAAAAAGAAAAATCTTCGACTTTGAAAGATACAATCTATATAAAATGGAATATCTACAAAATAGAGGAGATATTTTAAATGAGCAGAAATCCTCGTGCTATAAAATAGATTACTATTTTAAGCTTACATAATTTACCTCTTACTATGGAAAAATAAAATAAAAACATTTTTCTAGATTCCCAAAACCACCATTTTCATTAGTCAAAAATTCTCGATTGCAAATCAAATAGATTCAAAATATAAACCAAAAACTTTTAAGTGCTTGCTGATTACTAAAAAATAGTCCACACTGGGTGACGAAGCCCAGCCACGCCTTGACACTTGAAACATTGAAGACATACACAACAGCCTCAATCTACAAACGCTACACACATTTAAACTTGGCTGCACAATGCAGCATTTATGGCTTGGCTCTATTGATGAAATATTACAATTCATCTTTTATTAAAAGACATCAGGATGGAAACGTCCCGGGATTGAGTTGCTTTGCTGAGCCTGTTTCAGATGCATCGTCAACGCATAGTTGTTCAGCTGTCAACAGAAACATAAAATTTTAAAAACCACATGTTAGCAAACATATAAAGTTGAATCTCTCCAACAACTAAGAAGTAAAGGCCCTATTTCTAGTCTCTTGTAACAGGTTCTTCAGAACTTCGAGAAAAAGAAGATGTTGTCACAAGTCAAGGTCAATTGTACAACATACTCAAAATTGCTAGACTTTGTAATGTTTACACACAGTAATTCTCCAAGTAGATGTGCAAAATGTAAGTTGCGATTCTAACCTCAAGCGTCCTCAACTGCTCCTGATATTGAGCCACCACCTGCTTCAAATGTTGCATCTCTTGATTCCGGTCCTCATACTCCTTTTGGCGTTCATGCTGAATAGCCACAGCTCGTTTAAGAATGGTATTCTCCCTTATTAATCCTTCAATTTGTTCCTTCAGCAGCAAATTTTCCTGACAAACGGACAATTTTTTTTTTTTGTTTTAAAGAAAATAAATGGTCACAAGCAAAATGATGAACCATTACACCAAGTCAACTTCATAAAAATACAAAATCATTTTAGCAAATCATTGTTATGGGGCCATCCACTCCTGATCATTAACTGATTGACACCCCCGAAACCTTACAGAAATCCTAATTAATAAGATTATTGATTGATAGTAAAGTGGAACACTCTAAAATCCAAACACAAGAAGCAATCAACAGACTGATCCATACTGGCATACACAAGAAACCAGTCTTGAAATAGAAACAAGAACTCACCTTTTGAAAAGCTTGGGCTGCCTCAGCACCAGCATGTGCACTGATAGATTTCTCTAAAATCTCAAGTATCCTTGCTGCACGGGCTCTAGCATTATCCAGACTGGTAGCACTCATTATCTCTCTGACAAACAAGTCCACCCATTCGGCACCATCCACGGGAAGGTTGTTTGGGGCTGATGAATCCTTGGTAGCATTTCCATCGTCATTCAATGAACCTGCCAATTTACAAGCAGCCATTATACTTTTCCTTACAACCACCACAAATAAGGCACATTCAAGCACAGCTTACGCAACAGCACCATATTAGTCCTTGCACTATATACAAATCTACGTTATAGGGGAACTAACCATACACAATGCTGTCCAATTAAGATATGCAGAGTACACACACCATGAGACAAACGAAAACAAAAAGTAATGTGACCAAAAGAATTTTATACCACTGAAAAACTAGAGTACAACCAACTCTCTCCTTCCCTCCGTGCATGATTAACAAGTGTGTGTCGCACTAGTTACATCACTAAATGCATAAAGTAACAAATACCTATGTCCTCAGTTGCATCTGGGTTCTCGGTGGGACCTGATTTTCCCTCTGCAGATAGGCAAAGCTCACGCAGGCTCTTGATGGCAGCATCTATATCATTGCCACATTCTTCTAAGGCTCTCTCAAGAAGCTGAAACATAAATTGTCAGAAGATAAGATACATACCTTAATATTTTGCTGATTAAAGTATTAAAGATACAACTGGAGCTAAGAAATAAGAAGTGCCTACTTCCAACAAAGTAATCTACGGAGATGCTGATGAAAAGTGGAAGGAAAACAGTTTAAGCATTAAAAAATAACAAAAAAAAAAAACCTTGCATTATAAGAAACCAATAAGATACCCACTATAACAAGAACACGGCATTGTTTAAAGATACAAAAGAAAATAAAATGATGATTTCTTCTACAAAAGTAACTAATTTAATTGAGCACCAATTTGGGGACCGTCAATGGATAGATTCTTCTTCCTAAAATTGAGGAATGCCCACAAAGGGTCTCACGGATTCTATTTTTTTTTTTTCAAAAGAAAAAACCCTTTCATGATTATACCTAAAATCCAAAATCCCGTTGCTTAATATTTCTCTACGCTGATATGAAAAAACTCAGCACACAACGATACACAGCCAAAAGTTCATAAAAAAGCAAAGAATTATCGTTCTTGTACCAACCATTATCAGCAAAAACCCAATGTACACCAAGTCAGATAACCATCATAACTCGAATATAAGATACAATTCTATCAGAACAGAAACAATTATCAAATCCCAAAGATCTTCCATTCTTTTCTACTCCTCAACCTTCTCAGCGCGAAAAAAAAAATTACGCATAAAAAAATCAGATACATCATCGACCAGAAACCAAAAGTACCCATATCTCTTTATATACCTGAGGGTCCATATGAGGGAAAACAGAGCGCAACTGATCGAGGAGAGAAGGGGCAGAGAAACGAATAGGGGAGGTAGAAGAAGAGCAACGAAGCCTCTTGGAAAGAGGAGGGGATGGAGGAAGGTCTTCAAAAAAGGATCTCTTGCTTCCGCACACTGCAGCAGACATCGTTCAAAGTATATATCTCTCTATCTCACTGAACTTGTTCCAACAATTCCCAACCTTCCGATGATAAACCGATTGAATCCGATTATTCACAGAGAGACGCAGCGAGTGAGAGATTGAGAATTAAGGTTAGGTTTAAGAGAATTCTGAAGCTTTTTAGGGTTGGGGTTAGGTTTTCTTTTTCCTTTTGTTTCTTTGTTTGGATTGCTACGGAAGTTTTCGCTCATTTTTATATTTGAGTGATAGAGGAGACGGAAGAGATTGAGAACGGGGATATTACACGCTCTTAATTTAGCGCGTACAATTTGTTTTTGAGAGGTCAAACCGCCACGTCAACTTCTACAAAAACTCTTGTCGGAAACACAGATTTATTCTCTAATTTGCATAAATAATAATTAACAAAATATTTTGATCTCGGGATGGATGATTGAGTATTTTTTTTTGTTAATTAATGTCTCGTTTTTGAATTTTACGGATGTAATGAATTTGTGCTGGAAAAATTGTACTTTTTAGTAAATTTATTATATTTAAACTGAATTAAAAAAAAGAAATGTAATATTTATATTAGTTGAAAAGAAAAATTGAATGAAAACTCCAAAAAAGTAAAAAATAAATGGATCGGTAACGCTGGACGCAAATACTGAAATACAGCTAATTAATTTTAGTTTTTATACGACCACTTTCATTTTCCTTTTTCCTTCTTTAAAAAATACGTCCACTTACTTTTCCTTTTCGTGTTATTCAAGTGTTTTTTTGTTTCCATAAAAAACCATAAAATAAAGGTGTGCTTTTGTGATTCATTTAAATAATTATCCATTTAGATATTTCAGGAGTTAAATCTTTTTAATAATTATCAGACAAACACACATGAAAAAAGATTTTCCATTTTAAAAATACAAGTTGGGAATCTGTAGATGCAATTCAACATGGTTTTTTTTTTCCCTTAAATTAACTTTTAAGAAGGGTAATCACATACCCTAAATTTCTAGAAAATTTGAAAGCCTATTATTTTATCTCAATTCGTTTTGCAAATTAAGAACTTAGAAATAGCTGACTTAGTGGCAATATGACTTTATGAATTATAAACTTGGCTTTGGATGCTCCTCATAGTTATGCTGTTTCCAACGTACTCTGAATTTCTAATGCAGAAACCCGGTGCAGAAAAAATGACCAAACAGATTTATTTTATATTTTTTCATTCCAACAAAAGCTATAGGTCAAATCAATGAGCAACATTATTTATATTTTGTATTAGAAACTGAGTTAATACGAGCAAAATTTCCAATTATCCAATCAATTTTATTTAGTAACAAAATCCAACAAGAGTTACCTATGTACATCTTAAATTATGCACTTTTTCATTCAATGTGGGGATTTTTTTACATTTCAATGTTTCAGTTCCACGCCTATCAGTTACAATCACTTCCATACATACATTTTTTTACAAGGAGCAGTATAAATCTGTTATGAGTTCCTTCCATGTAAAGCAAGGTTAGACAACACCATATTGTCCCATTACCACAGAAGAAATCCCATCTGCAATACCAACAAACCAGAAGCTATGCAACAAATCAAATGTACAGCTGGTTGAGAAAAAAGGTTGCCAAGGAAAAGTCTGTTGTGTCTTTTTCCATCTACTGATTCAGATTTATCAGTGAGTCCCTAACTCCCCAGCACTGGCAATCTCTTCCATCATTTAGACCCCGAGACCTTGAAAGGTATCATTACTGGACCCTTTCGCAGCGCCTTATTTACTGCAAACTGGTGAATTGCATCTTGAATTCCTTCAAATGCTACTAGGAACTCTGCTGCATCAGTTTGGCTCAACACCTTCTTCAACACCAACTCCAATGTCTTGAACCTGTAAATGTAATTTCCAGGTCGCTGTTATTTGCTTTATGGTTGGGGGGTTATTATGAATTCCAAAGGACCAAGAGAAAGCCAAGGAAAACCAAAGTACAGTTTGTTGTGTGTCATGTACACTTCAACAGACCAGATAATTAACTGTTAACCACTACCATAAGTCATCAGTCTACCACTAAATAGTTACAATTTCAGTTTTGAAAATCAGAGGGAGATCAGTAACCTGAGTTGTTGGGCTTTTGTGATCACCCGTTCAATCTTCTTGAACTCAGACTGAACACAAGCCAAGGAAGCTCTGCCTGATTGAATTTTAACAGGGACCAAGGGAAGATGGAGAACACATGTGGCTTGAATCTCAGCCATTTCCTCATCAAGTACTGTCTCTTCAATACGAGTGTTATGAATGAGCTGTGAAAAGAGCTCTTCATTAGAATCCGAAAATGAGGATGTCCATGATGAGGAGGAGCAGATGAGGTGACGTACAAGTTCTAAAATGGCAGAGGGCCTCCAATCTCCAAGCCAAGCCTTGGCAGCCAGCTCATAGGGAGGAGCCCATTTGGGCATGAGTAGCTGGGGAATGTCCTTAAGCAGTGTCGGAACCATGGCACGGTTGTAGTGGACATTGAACCTGTTCACTTGTTCTTCTATTAGCTCCTCAAGTTCCCACCTCGCTTTGAGCTGTTTCTCTAGCCTAGTAGCTCTGCTCTTCTGCTCATGTCTCCACAGTCCATGCTTCTCCCAGAAGAACTCTTCACCTGATATCAGCACATCAATTATCACACAGATGTGTGGAAACCCTCCACTTTTTCACACACACACACATACAAATCTACCACATAGGCTATCTTTCTAATACGCATGCTCACATGGATACCCATTTTGGCTCTTCACATAGAAGGCATCCTCTCCATTAATACCACAAGCAAGCAATCTCATTTTAAGTAAACTTCAAATCAATGGGCCTATTAATTAGAAACTTATTTACCACCTAAACTTCAAAAGCATGCGCACAACTACCAAATTGAATCAAAATTTATTAGACTGTATGTGGACTGTAAAATACATCTAAGTTTTCATATCACAACTTGAAGTAAAAACAGTCAAGGAGCTAACAATAACATTATTGAATTTGACACCAGGAAACCAACTTTCCCAGCCAAGTAAAGATTATATTCTTACCCACCTCAACCACCACCCACAACCAAAAAGAAAGGGAAAGAAATGGGAAACAAGCCAGAAATCCTTCAATTATTTAATAACAATCTTCTTTATTTAATCCAATTCATCGAATTTCTAAAGAAAAAGGATAGAGTTCTTGGCTTTACCTCGTTTGGGAGTGTCTCGCTTGTGGAGGGTCATGCAGTGGAATCTTTCTGCAAGGTCATCAACCTTAGAACCACCTTCTTCTAAATCTAACATTCCTTTACCTTCTTTTACTTCATAATTATCATCTTCACAGTACATCCTGGAGAAGTGCCTTTCCTCAGCAAGGAAACGAGCGGGGAAAAAACAAATTAGAGGAAATTAACCTTGGACTAATTAGAAGATAAGTGCATGTTCTTCCATCTCCAATTCAAGAAAAAAGAAGAAGAAAAGACCGGGTTCTTCAAAGACCAATATCTTATTTTCTTTTTCGCATTTTCTAGGCAACCAAACAGAAGCGTCTGCTCACAGATTCATCATAACAATCCAAGAGAAAGAAAATGTTTCGGACCTTTGAACCATCCGTGTGTGGATTGACAAAGAATACAAAAAAGAATGAGGCAGAAACTTACATGGAAGACCGACTTAACGTTCCCTTCATCTTTCTGTTTTTTTCCCGTCGCGCCTTTGAAGTTGATGGCTTTCTCTCATCTTTTTCCATTTTGTTTTAGCCGGGAAACCGAGCTCTTAATCTGAACGACTTCGAAGATAAAAAAAGGCCAATTTCAATTCGGTCGTAAAGGCGAGCCAATCTAGTAGTCACTTTTAACTGGGCTTTAAGCACGATCTGAACGGAGGATTTGGATCTATTAGGCCCACAATGTCTCCGAATTTTTGTTTAAAAATTTTAAAAAATAAAAATAAAAATCTCCCAGTTACCTAATTTTATATAGTCCTTACAAAAATAACAAATAAAAACTCTTTTTGTCCTTCTTCCCTAAAAACCAAAGTAGAGGACAAAATATACATCAAGTGGCAGCCCCTTTGATTTCCCGAGCATCTTTAATTATTCTTTTTATTTTAAAAAATATAATTTTTAAAATAAAAAATAAATTTTTTTATCAACTCAAACATCACTTTTTATAATTACTTTTAATTTTACATTTTGCTATATACAAATTCACATTTTTTTTATTTTTTGTTTATCCCTATACTAAAATAATATTTTAAAAATTGAAAATTTGAAATTATAATTAATAAATTCAATTATGTGTTATAAAAAATTGTTAAGTAATAAATAAATTTATAAAAAGCTTTATACAAAAAATGAGTTTGACTTTTTATATTTAAATAATCAAATTTTATTTTTTGTTTTAAATTTAAAAAACATATTAAAGCTATTAATAAGAAGTGTAGCTATTTAAAATACAAAATATGAAACTTTTACAAAGCATGTTAGAAATGCTTTAATCATCCCAAAATGTGACTCCGACATCCCAACACCGTTTGTCTGTCGAGACAAAAAATGAAAGCAAATAGAGAAGGGATAAAAATCCTCCACACAAATATCACACTGCCTCTAAGTCTTAACCACCATCTTAGCATCTCCCTGACATTAAATAGAAGTCCAGTCTTGAAAGATTGCCTTCGAGATTGTGAATATCACATTCAAACAAGTAGGACCATATTCTGAAAGCACAACAAACACCCCATTTCTTCTAGCATGTGTACAGTTCTAATAACAAACTTGGCTGGTTCATATTCTTTATACTTGAAGACAGAATTAACAAGAATATTAATTAGGCAAAGCAGTTTTAAATTATTTACTTGAATTTACAAACAAAACATATATATATATATATAATTTAACATCCTTTTCAGTATATGTACAGGCATACACCAGTGATCTAGTTATGTACAGGACTATTTCTTGGCCTGCATTAGATCTTGATCTTCCAGAATGTTGATGGTCTGAAACATCAGTTTTGGAACTTAAGTCATTATCACTGCTTTCTCTAGCTTTTCATCAGACTTAACTGAAGCCAGCTAGTGTCAAATTACCTAGCAGTAGCAGGAGAAACACCCTCTTTGAACAGAATATTTGCAACTGGCTGTGGAAGCCAAGTTGCACCAGCCTGGCCATCCTGACAATTACCATCACGTTGCATTGAACTTTTGTTGCCCTTCTTCAGCGTTGAACTCGCACTTCGTCCAAGAAATAAGCTGAACTTCATGGCTGTAAATAGACCAAATGCAATTGTAAGAGGCCTCACTGCCCAGTGAAAGTCCTCAACATGTTGATACTTCTGCACCACCCCAGGACATGTATCAAATGACACCAGCTCCACCTCAGCTGGATCTGCCAAGGAGCTATTAGTTTCATCTCCAAACACCAACCTTCCAGGGAACCTCACAACAAGACAACCATTTGGAAGGACCTGTGAGATCCTCCCAGTGGCCCAGACTCCATAACTTTTATGAGGCCACTCAAACCGGGGAGTAAAAACATTTGCCTTTGGCCTCACAAATTGTCCAACAAAGTAACCATTTGCGACTTGAAGCTCAGTTAAATTTCCTCTCCAAAGCATTTCTAACCCAATAAATCCAACTCCAACACTTCCATCACGCTGTACAGAATGAAGAATTCCAACGGAAGAGTGCTTGTTGTCCCCCTCCTCCAAGCACACCCAATCACCCACAGCCAAGCCAGATGTGACCCTCTCGACCGTTGACATGAGTACTTTTACAGGGTTGCATACTCCAGGGACCTTTACCAGAACAAAACCATCTCTATCAGAGTCACTCTCCAGGCCAACCACTGTTCCTTCAGGGACATCCATGATTTGATGTTTGCATGTATTCAATGGCTTTCTTGAACGAACTGTGTCACCCACTTGAAGTTGATTTTTTGCTAGATACCATGCAGTATAACCACTCCTTGATCTTTTTACAACTGCGCTGGTTCTGGAATCAAGCCATTCTCCATCACTGCAAACAGCATTTTGTGAGCTGCAATTTCAATTTCAAATAGTTTAGCATGCAACAACAAAAGTTCTTGATAACAACAGTAACCCTAAAAATTGTTACTCAAATCAATCTTAAGCCTACCCTTTCCATAAGATCGAGCAATGAATTTTATGCAAGTTGAGATAAAATAATAGCCGACAATCCAAAAACAGTCGAGGCAAGAAGGGGAAAAAAAAAAGTTCATATATATCTCACATAGTAAAAGAAACTTTAATGAATAAGATATACATTTTGAAGAGAATACCTTTCAAATGCATGTAAGATATGTTCTATTGTAGGCCGATTACGCAAATCATACTCAAAGCACCCACTGATAACATTTTCAACTGCAGGAGGCAAGCCACTAGGAATTTGTGGCTTTTCTTGCTTTACTACAACTGTGTGATATATTTCTTCATTTGACTTCCCAAACCAGGGCTGGACACCAGTTAACATCTCCACAATACAACATCCAAAACCCCATGAGTCTGTCTCAAAAGATAGAGGACCTCTTACTTCTGGTTCCCACTGCTCTGGGGCCATGTAATTTGGACTTCCAAGTCTAAGAATCATATCTGAACTAGATAATGAAATCCCAAGAAGTAAATAAGGGATCCCAAAATCTCCAAGGAGTGCTTGGTCATGCTCATTTAGAAGAAAGTTAGAAGGCTTCAGGTTCAGTAAAAGGACCCCTATTGAATGCAACTCTAGAATTCCTTTTGCTAACTCAATTGCATACCTGTAAAAACTAGAACTCTCAGTTTTGCTTTTTTTTTTTTTAATCAACATCTTGTTATTCACAAAAAGAAATATGTGCCTGAGAACATTACCTTAGAGCAACAAAAAGTTGAAGCTTGCCACCCTTGAGCCGAGCTAGTCGATCACCCACTGATTCCTCATAAACTTTCATAGCAATGCAGATCTGCCAAGCGATATTACTTTGTTAATAACTTAATATATAATAAAAGAAACAAGTAAATTCATGCCAACATGATAAAGTGGATGTATAACTAAAAAAATTCCTAATTTATTTCCAATACAGGCACCTTTTCATCAATGATTGAGATACCATGCAGCCAACATACACCATGGAGCCCTCGTAACTTAAAAAATAACTCTTCAAACTTATCCATAAACTTCTGTGAGTGGTCCTCGTTCAATGGATGCAATACCTTAACGGCCAGCTCATGGTATTCCTCATAATCAACTGATGACTGATGATTTGTTGCTAGCCAAACATCACCAAAGGAGCCTCTCCCAATTCTGTACTTAAGTTTCAATGAGGCAGGATCAATCCATGGACCAGTTGGAGCAGGTGTAGCTACAACTGTTCTAAGGTGATCAGGGTCTCCTTCAAATAGCTCATATTCAAATGAAGCTACTGGCTTTGCTTTTCCTATGTTTTCAGCCATTTTCCTATTCAAATGTATAAGTGATAGCATATAATTATCCACCAAACAACTTGCATAATAAGTTATAGGAGAGTATGCATTTGAAATGACAATTGAAACAAAGAACAACATCAGCATCCCCTGTTCGATATGGAAGGGAGCATAAATCCATGAGGCACGAAGAGGTTAAACCCATCCAAATCAAACAATCAGATGAAGGATCTGCAAACTTCAAGCCATCGGGTCATCAACAATTAGAAGGAAAATGCATGGGCCCTTTAACATAAACCTAGACAGTTTCCAACAACTGGTACACAAGACTAAGTTCGTAACCAAACCAATTTGGTAATCTATAAATCAAACTGACAAAAATAAGCAAATCACCAAAAAAAAAATCATACTTCTGAAAAACAAAAAAATTTCAACCTAAAAAATTCATAACCACCAAATACACAAAGCAAAATCCAATGGAAAGAATTTTTTACAGGTTGATTAGTTGGTAGAGACAAACCAATTGTTTACTGGGTTTTGACACGTCAATTGACATGCCTAGACAGTCCAAACTTGTATAAAATATATTCTACGTAAATTTGAGCATATTTCTACTGGGAAAGATAACAAATTGCACATTCCTTCCGCGATTTAAAGTGGGGTTATTAAAAATAAATAAAAATTAGTCGACGAACCCCATACTCTAAAATTCCTATTCTGTTATATGAAAAGAGGTAACAATCAACAACAACATATCCAAATTCCAATTGAGGCAGCTATAGAAATAAAACATAAACATAAGAAAAGCCGTTTGGTTGCTGAGAAAACGAAGGATTAACAAGGAAATATAGTGTGTGTTTTAGCACAGAGTGGGAGTTAAACTCGAGTAAATTAATACAGAATCTGAAAGTTTCATTTCTTTTCGAACCGCTAATACTGAAAATTAAAATATAATTAAAGAAATCATTTCCTTTCGTTTCCAAACAGTCGCAAACTTACCAGTCCAGAGAGAAGCTCTCTTACCTATTCCGGGGACGAAGTGAAAAATATTCTATAGCTTCTTCTTTTTTATCCTTTTTCTTGCCTTTTTTTTTTTTTCCCCTAAGATTACGCGAGTGCGAGATTGAGGATGACCAAAAAAATGGAACTGCTACGTAAGCGAATATAGGATCTCGGTGCAGCCTGTCTGATCTGAATCCATGTCATCAAGTCCACCGCGGCAGCTTATTCTATTGAAACGTGTCACGATCTCATTCAAGACATTGGGTGACGTGTTTTTTTTGAAATCCCCAGAGTGTCTTCAGCTACCATCTAATCTTTGATTGATGGAAGAAAGCTACTGCTCTTTGGGGCTAGAGATATTTCTCTGTCTTTGATCAGATATTTTTTCAAATTCATGAGAAAAATTAATATCGATAATTATTCAACAAAAGTATTTTTCGAAATAATAAGCTGGGAAAAAAATAATAAGGTGTGAAAGAGTTACTTTTTATTTATAAGACAAAGGTATATTTATGTTATTTGTCCAATATATTTTTCATATAGACTCGCTAATTAATTAATATTACTTATAAATAATAGTGCGTAATATTTTATAATTATATGTGATTTATAAACTTAATCATTTCCATTTAATTTCGTTTCTGTTTTATTTTTTATATCCACTCAAAGAGTTTCTTTCAAGTACCATAAAAAAAATTGTTTTTTTTATTAGTATATATTAATGCTCTTTTAGTTAACTAAATCTGTCGTATTATCTTGATATTTATTTTTCCAATATTTGTTTTCTTGTTGGGCATGTAAAAGTTTTCATCAATTATAAACGACTCTCCATCTTCATATATAAAGTCAAATCTAGGTTTTTTTTTTTTTAAAAAAAAATTAACCTTAAAAAATTAAAGAAATTTGAATAGATTACGAGATTAGGATACTTTAAAATAACATCTAAAATTACACCCAACAAAGCAACATATATTTACAAAGGCGTTGAGCTTTCTTGCTTTTCCTACTTGGCTAAAAGAGGAAAAAAAAAAAGAAAAACAGTAGAGCATGTTGGCTAATCTTGCTTGCTATATGTGATATTCCACAAAATGTGAGCCAAGGAAGCAACTTAGCTCCACTGGCTAAGTTGCATCATCCTATGTTCCTAAGCCATGCAGGGCGAATCTCATAGGACGATCCTGCAATCTGATTCCCTTCTTCAAACCCCCCCACAGCCTGGAATATGAAAGCCATCCTCTAACGAATTGGGGTATCTTAAACTGAGCCTGCACGAAACTCTCTTCTTGATCTCCATCAATATTAACATTCTCTTTGTCCGCCAACCTATGTCAAAATCTATTACTATCTAACAATTTACAAATAAAATGGATAGAGAACAACTTACAGATAAAATGGACGCTAAGCCAAGTCAAAACAAGGAGATTTGTTTAATTCATTACCCTTAGCATTGTTATATGTAGTAGACCTTATATGAGATCCGTTGCCCTTCTCCAAACTTGGATAGTTTGGAATAATGAATTGTGTAACTATGAACCAGAAATGACCTATTCCTCCTAAATCCCAAATGAGAACTATATACTTTGCGTTCCTTAATCAGCAGCTAAGCCCTTTCCAGTGTTTGGATAAGAACCCAAAATCTAAATTTAATTACTTCACTTTTTTGCACATTATTTCAAACTTGTGTTTTGTACTGATAATTGTTTTTATTATTTTCTCCCCTGGAAAGCAGAATCAAATGTTAAAGAAGTATCTTTATAGTCCAAGATTCACAAAGGAGCTTGATCTTGATTGTCGTATATATATTATGTTAAAACCTATTATTGATTTCTTCCTAAAAATTTTGAATGTTTGACCTACAGGATTAACAAGGATGATTGAAAATTTGCCTACAGTTATGATCTATATCAGCTTGAACTCACTACTTTTCAACCAGCAAATCTGGAAAACATGCCATGAAGCACACAAAAAATATATGAATACGCAACAATGCGATGATAGTGCCAGCATGTACCCATTAACAAGAAGAGAAAATAAGAGTCTTACATGGATTGCTTTTTCCAAAAAACAGTGCTCTCTTTCTCAGATTGTTTCTCTAGAGGTGAAAAGTTGATGCACATATGCCTGATGAACTGAAGCTGCATGATGCACCACAAAATAAATGTTAAAGAACATGTTTTTAATCAAGAATTACAAGAAAATACATAATGACAGCCAAAAACAGAAGTCATGAAAAGAAAGAAGCATTCAGAAATGCAGGTACAGAAATATTCTGTCTCAGACCAACATCTGGAAACATACAACGGAGGAAATAGACCTCTTTCTGGTGTTATTGTATAGCATGATGACATAGAGATTTTAACGTCTTTTTTGTAAAAAAAGAAAAGAAAAAAAGGGCATATGCTTTTTGTTTGAATGACAACCTGAAACCAAAAATTTAAAATTTGGCGACAAACCCTAAAAATGAAGCAATGTGGTGGAAGTTGAAGGCTCTAATATAGAATGAGCATGCAGGATAATCATCGGAAGAAAAAGACATCATTCATACTAGTGCAAATGTCATCATGTAGCAAATAACAAACATTTGCATTAGAGCAGAGAAAATAAGTTAATTTTGAAAAGCATATTGCATAGGAAATACTTTATTCTAGCAGACTTGTCAACAGATTGCATATGCAATTTCTCATGAATTATTATAAAACAAACAAAACTATATGTATATAACCTGTAAAGTAGAGTGCGTCATTTAATCTCAATACCCAACCAATATAAAGGTTGTAACTTGTAAACAGTAGTCTTTGCTGCGTGTATGGACTGATTGTACCATTCATCTGGAAGCACAAATTATAGCCAAAAAGAATAGAAAAGTATATATTTCCCTAATTGGGAAACTGAATAGAAAACAGAAAAATAAAAGAATACTAAACATACAAACCTGATCACCTTCCTTGATCCCATAACTTCGAATATATGATTTGTCATTAATTAGCTTATGACCTTCATAGCATAAGCAGAAATGCCCCCAAACCAATAACCTTATAAAGTGCAGACGAAAAACAGCCACAAGAAAATACATTACTCTCCAATCAATTCAAAGGACCAAATCCCCCAAAAATGACAATGCAATTGTTGTATATCAAATTGAGAATTTTACCATGTTATGCCATCACCTTCCTCCTTTGATACTGAACTAAATACTTCTTCTATTGCTTCTTTAAGTTCTGATATTGTAGCATTCCTCGCAACAAGGACTTCTGCCAACCAAAAACCCATCAAAACCCATAAACTCAACAAATGCAAACACTGGAATATTGGTTTTCTTCAATGAAATATATTGTTATAATTTATTTAATCGTGATTAATTTGGTAAGAGATTGGTTAAAAAATATATATATATATATTAAAAAATAATAATAATAATAATAATAATAATAATACTTCACGTCAGTTACTATGGAACCCACAATAACTTTTAACAGAGAAAATTATTTCAAAAAATAATAATAGAAATTAAGAAGCCAAAACCATTAGAACAAATTACAAAGCTTCGTTTTCAAGTTTCACCAATAAGAATTGGTTTTTTAGTTTCCAAAATTATTCAAATTGAATAAGGTATCAAATAGTAAAATGTTCAGGAAATTTGTCATTCTGTGAGTGAGAGAACTATTTCTACCGCATGGTGGTAGGATTTATGTTTGGCTTTAAAAGAAAATTCCACCGTGTGACACTAATAGTTTTCGATATTCAAACATTTGAAAATGTACACAAGAACAAGGAACGCAGTGATAGGAGGTTTACCGAAGGCAGAGCCATCGAGCTTGAGAACAGATAGCTTGAGAAGCTGAAACTGAGGAAGTTTGTGGTACGAGTAGTTCCGAACATTACCATCACCAACGTCGTCGTTTAGGGTCAGGGGAGCTAAACATCGCCTCTCTATCAAATCCCTCAAATTGTTAGTACCTCTACTTCTACTGCTGCTGCTAGAATGCCTCTCTTCCTGAATACTGTTGCTTCGCATTATATCATATATCCTTCAAATAGTTCAATCTGCGAGAAGATCAAAACCGGAACTTTTAAGCTCGGTATTGGGTCAAGTCAAGGGTTAGGGTTTTCGTGGGTTTTGAAACTTGCTCTGAAGTTGCAGAGAGAGAGAGAGCTTGTGCTTGGGGATGAGAGAAATGGAGGGCTTTTTGGGTTGGTTGGGCTTTGTAATCGGAGAGACCGTTGCGTTTGAGGGGGAAACAGGGGATTTAATTGTGCACGCGAAATATAATGTAGTCGCGATCGGATGTTGACGTGTCCAAGCGTGAGGGATTCGATGAGCGCGTGTTGTGTTTTGTGCATTCTGTCAAGGTGGGGATGGATTTTATGGGGTCAACGGATAGTTTGCGTTTTTTTTTTTTTTTATGTTTAGGATAATTACGAAGTTATCAATGTATTTCTTTTTTTCCCGAGAAATATCAGCGTTTGAATTTGATACTATTAATTTGTTTCAAATGACTAATGATTATCTTCAAAAACAAAACAAAAATGATTATCTTAATTATTATTTAGTATTATTATAAGATAAATATAGAGATGGAAGGAGTCTTGTAATAATAGAAAAACATGATATGGCTGCTATATAGTTTTCAGTAAAATGTGCAGATAAAAACTTAGTAGAAGAAATATTTGCTCACTAAAAATATGTCTTTCTTCGTATATACTGCCAAAATATGGTGAATAATGCATGCACGCACCATCTCTCATTGAACCCTTTGCTAGATCTGTGGAAAATTCTTATTGATTTTATATGGATGATGATCATTATTATTTGATTAGCATAGCTTCCGAAACATTAAAAAAAAAAANAAAAAAAAAAAAAAAAAAAAAAGACTTTCTTCAAACTATCATCTATAACTACACATATATGCGCTATCACTTTTAACTTCGTCCATTTAATTTAATTTATTTATATATTTTTTAAACTTTCCTTTACTTCTTTTCACTCTGTAGACAGTAGGCACACGTTATATACATGTATGTACTTCAAATTACTGCAATTCTCAGCAAGCATATTCTTTTCCTGCAGAAAAAAAGTCCCTCCTTTTAATTTTTTTCAGAAAATAATACTTGTCTGTTTTCAGTATTCATCGGAGAAAAAGATAAATATATATATATATATATACAAAAAAGAATTAGGGAAAAGTTGTTGAAAGTGAAACAGAGAGAGAGAAGCTAAAATGCATTTACAGGACACAATTGAAATACAGAGGTTAGAGCAATAATCGAGAGTTACCAATGAAAAACTAGGGCATGATACCATGTTCACTGCTATTTACGCCCAAGCAATGCAAGAATCGTTGACGAGGCATAGAGAATCCATATATTCATGGAATCTTCAGTTTAATTAATATTAAAACCAGCAGATCAATGTGTATGCAAATACATGAAGTGATATTGGCGCGGCTCAATCTGAGAACGATTTCTATGCAAAGCTATATAATATAAAAATCCATACTCAGATTGAACCTTACCAACATCACTCTACTTCCTCCTCCTTATCAACACCACGCGTCCTCAAAACACACAACCATTTTTTTGCAGAGAAATATTATTGAATTGGTGAGGCAGAGACCGATCGAGACTGCGGGTTCCAATCCCTTTTAAAAAGCCTTTGCAAAAAAGTCTGTCTGGGTGCTTTGTCACTGTAATGAGACCCCAAATTTTTTTTTTTTTTGGTAAAATAATGAGACCCCAATTACAAGTGAACTTACAGGCTAAAAGTAGATATTATATGGATAAAAGGATATTGAAATTGGGCCCATATATTAGGTCATTTATACTCTCTTATTCTTTTTCTTCCATCTTCTAGCTGAGTTTGAATAATCATATAAAGAGAATCAAAATATATGACAGTGGAGTGGGAAGTATAAAAATCACGATGACCATTTTGAGAATTCCGAAAGCAAATGAATGGCAACTGCCTCTCTCTGTTTATGCCATTCTATATAATGAAAAATGACTGAGCCTATTTATTTTTTAACATTTTAAGTTGAAGATATCTCCATTTGAACATCATTGTATATATATATACACGGTATGATCATAAAATTTTGGTAAAATCATTAATTCATCAAACAATTATATATTATATACAGAAATCGATAGTTTTCGAACTTCTTGCTCAAATTATTGTCATAAAAGGTTATTTGTTTGGCAATAAAAAAAAGGGTTATTGGTTATGTAAGGTGCAAGCAAAACTAGTTTGCATATGTTACCCTTTTTTTCTTATAATGGTTTACATTACGAATGGATAAAATCTGTTTATATACAGAAATCGATAGTTTTCAACTTCTTGCTCAAATTATTGTCATAAAAGGTTATTTGTTTGGCAATAAAATAAAAGGGTTATTGGTTATGTAAGGTGCAAGCAAAACTAGTTTGCATATTTCATTGATGCATCCACCATTTTTTTCTTATAATGGTTTACATTACGAATGGATAAAATCTGAACTAAACTATTAAACCGAATTAAGCTAAATTGTCAAATTCGGTTTTATTTGGATTTTATTGGTTAATAGATTTGGTTCCGTATCCATTATAAAAAACTGACTATTTTTGGTTGTGAATTATGAAAGTTTAGAGAAAATTAATCAACGTCTAACCAAAACTAAACTAAAATATGTATAAAAAATAATAAAAAATGAATATTTGCAGAATGCTTGTAAATTTGTAGTTGTATTTTATATTAAAATATGCTTGATGCTTTGAAATAATTAAATTAGGATTTTATTTGTAATATTATTTTATTTTAGCTGGAACATTTATTTATTATGTCAATATTTCAATTGATTGTGACATGTTTTATTTAGTTAAGTTCAATAAATTGCAGGTAAAAAACATTTTTGGCTAAAATTTAAATTTAATTTGGATTGCCTAATCAATAATTCAAACTAAAGCAAACTGATTAAAAATTATTTGTTTGATTTTGATTAACAGTTTAAAAAAAAACTGAACTAGTCCGTTTGATTAAAAATTATGCAAAAGATCGAAGCCTACCTTAATTATAACTTTGGTGTGTGTGGGGGGGAATAGAAATTATTAGACTTCAATCAATCATTGTCATTGTTAAAAGGAATATACATATATACATGTATAACTTATTTAGTGAATGTGAGCAATTATTCGAACTGATCAACAATACTGCCCCATTTTTTAATTGACATAGTTTTTCACAAATTCTGTAAATTTAATTTTAAATTTTTCAGATTTTTTTTTGGGCGAATTATTAAATTTTAAGACAAGTAGTATGCAAAATGAAATAAGTAATTTTTACCAAAAAAAAAACAATGAAATAAGTAATAATATTACTTTCCTTTTAAAAAACATTCAACGGTTTTGTCTTCCGATTTCAATATGGACGACGTTCTAACAAAAAATATTGGGCTAATTAAATGCCCAGAATAAAAAAGCCCAAAAGCCAAGCCCGTAAACCTCACCGTCATGTGTCACCGCCATATCTCTAACAATTACAAAGAGGTTTCCAGCCCCACCAATGTCTTTCTAATCTCACTCTGTCGCTCGGACTGAGAGAGCCGAACCCCAAAACCCTAGTAACCGCCATTGAAGCTTTTCATCGCCAAGGCAAAGTTGGTACTCTCTCGCATTTCTTTACGGGGACTGTGAGACTTCTACAGTTTAATAGATCTGATAAGTAAGGGTTTTGAGGAATTAGGTAGGTTATTTTCGGTATCATAGGCATGTGGAACGCCGGCCAGATTGCGCCGCCTGGAACTGGCGGCTCGTCGATTCCGCCTCCTCCGGCGGCTCAACCGTCTTATACAGTGTTGCCGTCTCCGGCTGAGGCTGAGGCCAAGCTTGAAGAGAAGGCCAGAAAATGGCAGCAGCTTAATTCAAAGCGGTACAGTGATAAAAGGAAGTTCGGTTTCGTCGAGACGCAGAAGGAAGATATGCCTCCCGAACACGTCAGGAAGATTATTAGGTAATTTCGTCGTTCATTGGATGAATTTTATATGTATTTTGTGTGGGTTATATTCTGGGTTCAGTTGAGTATTGTTTGATTGAAGAATCATCTCGTTACTTTATTAAGGTTTTTCTCTGTATATTTGGCTGGAACTCCCAAAAAAATAAAAAATCAAAATACGATTTTGATGAAGTTTGTGCCTTGCTTTCCTCGAGGTTTTCAGAATTTTCTGCTTAATAATCTCTTCGTCAATTGTTGTTGTTGTTGCAGAGATCATGGAGACATGTCCTCGAAGAAATATCGTCACGATAAAAGGGTATATCTCGGAGCGCTTAAATTTATTCCCCATGCAGTTTACAAGCTCCTCGAGAATATGCCTATGCCCTGGGAGCAGGTAACATCTCTTACTTTGTGTATCTAGAAATCTTCGTGTAGATGTTTAAACTTATAACTCCATTAGCATGAGCTCACTTTTCGTTGTTATAGGTTCGTGATGTGAAGGTTCTGTACCATATAACTGGGGCAATTACTTTTGTTAATGAAATTCCATGGGTTGTCGAACCTATATATTTGGCTCAGGTATTTTTTTTTTCCCTTCTCCCTCCTCATGTGTCTTTCACTCATTATTTTTATTCTGGATTAAATCATTTAATATAGTGGCCTGAGATTATGCAATTCTTGTTTAATTTTTGCAGTGGGGTACAATGTGGATTATGATGAGAAGGGAGAAGAGGGACCGTAGACATTTCAAGAGAATGCGATTTCCACCATTTGATGATGAAGAACCTCCTTTAGATTATGCTGACAATCTATTAGATGTTGATCCTCTAGAACCAATTCAGTTGGAGCTGGATGAGGAGGAAGATTCTGCTGTATATACTTGGTTTTACGACCATAAGCCTCTTGTAAAAACAAAGCTTATAAATGGTCCTAGTTATCGGAAATGGCATCTTTCTCTCCCGATCATGGCAACACTTCATCGTCTTGCTGGACAGCTACTTTCTGATTTGATTGACCGCAATTATTTCTACTTGTTTGACATGGAGTCTTTCTTCACAGCAAAAGCTCTGAATATGTGCATACCTGGTATGTTATTGATTTTGAGTCTTGCTATTTATTTTTTATTTTCTCATTTTCTTTAGTTATTTTCAGTTCTTGTTATTATCGTCTGGAGGGAAAATTGATGTTTTATTTGAACATTCTAGTTGCGTAACTTCTTGAAATTATTAGTGTGTGGATAGCCTTCTGTTAATTGTCTCCTATGTAAAATGAGTGGTTTTTAATTGGGAGAGGGATTTTGTACATGCTGTGAGCTTCTCTGATTCATCAGAGCATAAGATTTTCGAGGCTTTAATCCTACTTCATTGTCAACATTCCCTGTTTAAGAACTCGTTCTGAACTGCGGTTGAATGTAAACAGGTTCCATTGGAATTAATGTTGTCTACATACTTATTTCGATTAAAATATTATTCAGCTTTTGCATTGGTATTTTACCTTTTTCCATGGTTAAAAAAATTATCAAATTGAAATGTTTTGGTGTGTGACTGGCCTAGGATAGTGGATTAGCCATGTTTAATGTGAGCGTCAGCTAAAATCCTCTGCTGATGGATAAAATTTTGCATTATGTGTTGCTGTTGTGTCCCCTCTTGCCTGGTGGATTAATTTTTGAAGTTATTTTAGACTTCATGGTTCAAGATTTTTGTAGTTTAATGTTAAAATTTGGTTGCCATTGCTTTCAATTGCATTCTAAATGCATACAAAAAGTAAATAACAGTACATGGTTTTTTTTTTGGTAAATAATGACAGTACATGGTTACAGTTTACTTATTTTGGGGATATTTTGCAGGTGGTCCTAAATTTGAGCCTTTGTATCGTGACATGGAGAAAGGGGATGAGGACTGGAATGAGTTCAATGACATTAACAAACTCATTATCCGGTCACCTCTCAGGACAGAATACAGAATTGCATTCCCTCATCTTTATAACAATAGGCCTAGGAAGGTAAAGCTTGGTATTTATCACACCCCCATGGTCATGTACATAAAAACTGAGGATCCTGATTTACCTGCATTTTATTATGATCCATTGATACACCCAATACCTAGCACCAACAAGGATCGGCACGAAAAGAAAGTGTATGATGATGAGGATGATGATGATTTTGCCTTGCCAGAAGGAGTGGAACCATTGCTGAAAGATACTCAACTTTATACTGACACCACAGCTGCTGGAATTTCCCTATTATTTGCACCTCGTCCTTTTAACATGAGATCAGGTCGGATGCGCCGGGCAGAAGATATCCCCCTTGTATCAGAGTGGTATAAGGAGCACTGGTAAACTTTCTGTTTTCTCTTCTTTTATGTTCAAATGATATCTATAATTTAACAAGCTTTTGATTCTCTTTTTGATTATTCTGTTTATTTCTGCAGTCCTCCCTCATACCCAGTTAAAGTTCGGGTCAGTTATCAGAAGTTATTGAAATGTTTTGTGTTGAATGAGCTGCATCATAGACCACCAAAGGCTCAAAAAAAGAAGCATTTATTCCGGTCTCTCCAAGCTACGAAGTTTTTCCAAACCACAGAACTTGATTGGGCTGAAGCAGGTCTTCAAGTTTGCAAACAAGGATATAACATGCTGAATCTCTTGATTCATAGGAAAAATTTGAATTACCTTCACCTTGATTATAATTTCAATCTAAAGCCTGTCAAAACCCTTACGACAAAAGAACGTAAGAAATCTCGATTTGGCAATGCTTTTCATCTCTGTCGAGAAATTTTAAGGTTGACAAAGCTTGTGGTTGATGCCAATATCCAGTTCCGCTTGGGCAATGTTGATGCCTTCCAGTTGGCCGATGGCTTGCAATATACATTTTCTCATGTTGGTCAGTTAACTGGCATGTATCGATACAAGTACAGGCTGATGCGGCAGATTAGAATGTGCAAGGATTTGAAGCACTTAATTTACTACCGATTTAATACTGGGCCAGTGGGGAAAGGACCTGGATGTGGATTTTGGGCACCAATGTGGAGAGTGTGGCTATTTTTCCTTCGTGGAATAGTGCCTCTTCTTGAAAGATGGTTGGGAAATCTACTTGCACGGCAATTTGAAGGCCGTCATTCAAAAGGGGTAGCAAAAACTGTAACTAAGCAGCGTGTTGAAAGCCATTTTGACTTGGAGCTCCGAGCAGCTGTCATGCATGATGTTCTTGATGCAATGCCAGGTGATTGCCTATTAGTGAACTTGAGTTTTTTCCTGTTATTTTATGAATGCCTAAATTTTTTTGGTTGGTGCACTTTATGTTTCTGTGGGCTAACTTTGTATTGATAATATGCAGAGGGTATTAAGCAAAACAAAGCCAGAACCATATTGCAGCATCTCAGTGAGGCGTGGCGATGCTGGAAAGCTAATATACCTTGGAAGGTAACAGCAATTGTGTTAATGTCCTTTGAGTTTTAACTACTTATATATATCTTTAAATTTTTTTAGAAATCTAAATTAATTGTCACTGTCAAAACCTGTAGGTTCCTGGTCTGCCTGTTCCAATTGAGAATATGATTCTTCGATATGTAAAATCAAAGGCAGATTGGTGGACAAATGTTGCTCATTATAATCGTGAACGTATAAGAAGAGGTGCAACAGTTGATAAAACCGTGTGTCGGAAGAATCTTGGAAGATTGACTCGTCTTTGGCTAAAGGCTGAACAGGTGTGTGTGTGCTTTATTTATTCAAGTTCAACAAGTTGCTCAATCTTTCTTTGTAAGTTATTATATAGTAATACCTACAAATTTTTGTTTGCTTCTATATCTCTAAATATCAACCAACTATAGGAACGGCAACACAACTATCTGAAAGATGGTCCATATGTCACACCAGAAGAAGCAGTTGCCATTTACACGACTACTGTGCATTGGTTGGAGTCGAGAAAGTTCATACCCATTCCATTTCCACCATTGTCATACAAGCATGATACAAAGCTTCTTATCCTTGCTTTGGAAAGGTTGAAGGAATCTTATAGTGTGGCTGTCAGATTAAATCAACTTCAAAGAGAAGAATTGGGACTCATTGAACAAGCTTATGATAACCCACATGAGGCATTGTCGCGAATCAAGCGTCACTTGCTCACTCAGCGTGCCTTTAAAGAAGTAAGTTCTGTTAATTCGAGTGAATAATTTGATTTGACCTTCAATTCCTTGCTATCCAGCATATTTAGACTGATGAGTGAGTTTTCTTGGCAGGTTGGCATAGAGTTTATGGATTTGTATAGTTATCTCATTCCAGTATATGAGATTGAGCCTCTCGAGAAGATTACGGATGCATATCTTGACCAGTATTTATGGTATGAAGGTGACAGGCGCCATCTCTTCCCAAACTGGATCAAGCCTGCTGATTCAGAACCGCCTCCACTCTTGGTGTATAAATGGTGTCAGGGCATCAATAATTTACAAGGTATCTGGGACACAAGTGATGGGCAATGTGTGGTGATGCTTCAAACGAAGTTTGAGAAGTTCTTTGAGAAGATTGACCTAACAATGTTAAACAGGTAATTTTCCTTGATTTTTTGCTACAATCCCAGTTTCTTCATGAGTTTTTTACTAATATTTTCTTTATTGCAGACTTCTTCGGTTGGTTCTTGATCACAATATCGCTGATTATGTCACTGCAAAAAACAATGTGGTGTTATCTTACAAGGATATGAGTCATACAAATTCATATGGTCTTATACGTGGACTCCAGTTTGCATCATTTGTTGTTCAGTATTATGGGCTTGTCCTGGATTTGTTGCTTCTTGGATTGACTCGTGCCAGTGAGATTGCTGGTCCACCACAGATGCCGAATGAGTTTATCACTTACTGGGATACAAAGGTCGAGACAAGGCATCCTATCCGGCTGTACTCTCGATACATAGACAGGGTTCACATACTGTTTCGATTTACTCACGAAGAGGCTCGAGACCTTATCCAGCGATATCTTACTGAGCATCCTGATCCAAATAATGAAAATATGGTTGGATATAACAATAAGAAGTGTTGGCCAAGAGATGCCAGAATGAGGCTCATGAAGCATGATGGTGAGCGCATCTTTTTCTTATATATATTATTAGGGATTTAGATTTAAGTACTTCCATGCTATGGAATAGTATTTTCATGTTTTTTCATCTATTTCTGCATTTAATAATCTTTAATCTCTGTTCAGTCAATCTTGGGAGGAGTGTTTTCTGGGATATGAAGAACCGTCTTCCTCGAAGCATTACAACATTGGAGTGGGAAAACAGCTTTGTTTCTGTTTACAGCAAGGACAATCCAAATCTGCTCTTCAGCATGTATGTATTTTTTAGTTGTTTCAGTTTAAATTTTTTACTTTCTTTGTATTTAGAGGTACTTGGATTTTATGGCTTGGGCAGTTTGAAGTATGTTTTCTTTGTTATGTATTGACTTCTTGTTTCATTTTTGAAAGTCTTAAGACTCTCTGTAGGTTTGTTTTTCAGTGTACCTATTTTGTTGTATGATTCATATCCTCTATGAACTATAGGTGTGGATTTGAAGTTCGCATACTTCCAAAAATAAGAATGACTCAAGAAGCATTTAGCAATGTAAGAGATGGAGTTTGGAACTTGCAGAATGAACAGACAAAAGAACGGACTGCTATTGCTTTCTTACGTGTTGATGATGAACACATGAAGGTGTTTGAGAATCGTGTGAGGCAGATTCTTATGTCCTCGGGGTCTACAACATTTACAAAAATTGTCAACAAGTGGAATACAGCGCTCATTGGTATTCTTTTGTTCAATTTTGGTTTTTTGAATTTCACATTTGTTATATTGCATGATAAATTGGGCCTTACTAAAAATTGGCATTTTTATTTTTTCAGGTCTCATGACTTATTTCCGTGAAGCTACTGTTCATACCCAAGAGCTGCTGGATTTGCTGGTAAAATGTGAAAATAAAATTCAGACTCGTATCAAGATTGGGTTGAACTCAAAGATGCCTAGCAGGTAAATATTTTGCTCATGCAAGGTATAATATTTGGTTGATGGTCCAAGGATTTATTGTTGAGCTGAATCCTTTCCATGTGCAGGTTTCCTCCTGTAATTTTTTACACACCGAAAGAAATCGGAGGACTTGGTATGCTATCTATGGGTCACATATTGATTCCTCAATCTGACCTTAGATACAGTCAGCAGACTGATGTTGGGGTGACCCACTTTAGGAGTGGAATGAGTCATGAGGAGGACCAACTCATTCCAAATCTTTACCGTTACATACAGGCAAGTTTTAATTCTGTTCTTGGGAATTTGCTTCTTGTGTATTTGATTCAGTGTTCTTATGTACTTGTTTCCTTGACAGCCATGGGAAAGTGAATTCATAGATTCACAGCGTGTTTGGGCGGAGTATGCATTAAAGAGGCAGGAAGCTCAAGCACAAAATAGGCGTTTAACCCTTGAAGATTTGGAAGTGAGTACTTGTACTTTGCCCTATGGTTTCTGTATTATTTCTGTTTGCTTATTTTATTTATTTATTTATTCTTCTTTTTATTCTTCTACACTGCTTTAAGTTGCAGTCAGGATATCATAAAAATGGTCTTTGACTTCATGGAAGAAGTTAGATTTTGAACTATTGAATACTATTCATGCTAATGATTTTCTTGTTTTTATTAACAGGACTCGTGGGATAGGGGAATACCACGTATAAATACTTTGTTTCAGAAGGACAGGCATACTCTGGCATATGATAAAGGATGGAGAGTTCGCACAGATTTTAAGCAGTACCAAGTCTTGAAACAAAACCCTTTCTGGTGGACTCACCAGAGGCATGATGGTAAGCTGTGGAACCTGAATAATTACCGAACTGATGTCATCCAAGCTCTTGGAGGTGTTGAGGGAATCCTTGAACATACCTTATTCAAGGGGACATAGTAAGTTCGTTTATACAGATAAAACTATTTTTTTTTTTTTTCCATTGTCCTTGTTTTTATGGGTTCCATAAATGCATGTAATGTGCCTCAAAAATGTTATTTGTAATTTATGCTAACTCTTTTCTCTATTCTGTTATTGCAGCTTTCCAACTTGGGAGGGTCTCTTTTGGGAGAAAGCATCTGGTTTTGAGGAATCAATGAAGTATAAGAAGTTGACAAATGCACAGAGATCTGGTCTCAACCAAATCCCCAATCGTAGGTTTACTCTTTGGTGGTCACCTACAATAAATCGGGCAAATGTTTATGTTGGTTTCCAAGTGCAGTTGGATCTTACTGGAATTTTCATGCATGGGAAGATCCCAACTTTGAAGATATCATTGATTCAGATTTTCCGTGCTCACTTGTGGCAAAAGATTCATGAGAGTGTTGTAATGGATCTTTGCCAGGTTTTGGATCAGGAGTTGGATGCTTTGGAAATTGAAACGGTGCAGAAGGAAACTATTCATCCGCGGAAGAGTTATAAAATGAACAGTTCTTGTGCTGACGTTCTTCTTTTTGCTGCTCATAGATGGCCAATGTCTAAACCTAGCCTTGTTGCTGAGCCAAAAGATGTGTTCGATCAAAAAGCCAGTAATAAGTACTGGATAGATGTACAGCTCCGTTGGGGAGATTATGATTCTCATGATATTGAGCGTTACACCCGGGCTAAATTCATGGATTATACCACAGACAACATGTCTATATATCCTTCTCCCACTGGTATGATTTTGCTTTTGTCCTCTCTGCAATGGATATTTATATATTTTATTTAGGAGCTCATAATTGTCGTCGTTTCTTTGCAGGAGTGATGATTGGTATTGATCTGGCATATAATTTGCATTCTGCATTTGGTAACTGGTTTCCAGGATCAAAACCATTGCTCCAGCAGGCAATGAACAAGATTATGAAGGTACATTAGAATTGGCAATTTTATGTCATGTATATTTGTTAAAATATTAAACTGGTTGGTTGTGTGACACATTGAACTAACACTTTCCCTGTGCATCTGCAGTCAAATCCAGCTTTATATGTGTTGAGGGAGCGAATAAGGAAAGGTTTGCAGTTGTATTCTTCTGAGCCTACTGAACCGTATTTGTCATCGCAAAACTATGGAGAGATCTTTAGCAACCAAATAATATGGTTTGTTGATGACACTAATGTGTATCGTGTGACAATTCACAAGACATTTGAAGGAAATCTAACTACAAAACCGATAAATGGTGCCATCTTTATTTTTAATCCAAGGACTGGGCAGCTGTTCCTGAAGGTCTGTTTTATTGTTTTAGAATATTTGTATTACTGTTGATATTATTCTTTCTTATAGATAATCTCACACCGTGACTTCTTCTTGCAGGTCATACACACAAGTGTATGGGCAGGACAAAAACGTCTTGGTCAGCTGGCAAAGTGGAAAACAGCTGAAGAAGTTGCTGCTCTTGTGAGGTCCTTGCCGGTTGAAGAACAGCCAAAGCAAATCATTGTAACTCGTAAAGGAATGCTTGATCCTTTGGAGGTTCACTTGCTGGATTTCCCGAATATAGTTATAAAAGGAAGTGAGCTGCAACTTCCATTTCAAGCTTGCTTGAAAATTGAGAAATTTGGTGATCTTATTCTAAAGGCTACAGAGCCACAGATGGTTCTTTTCAACATTTATGATGACTGGTTGAAGAGTATTTCGTCGTATACTGCATTCTCCAGACTCATTCTAATCTTGCGAGCACTTCATGTGAATAACGAGAAGGCTAAGATGTTACTGAAGCCTGACAAATCAATTGTTACTGAGCCACACCACATTTGGCCTTCTCTAACTGATGATCAATGGATGAAGGTGCCTCACTGTCTCTAATTTATTCTTTTCCATGCACGCCCAATAATTTGATTAACAACCATTTGCCCTTTACTTTTTTCTGGATTTATTATCAGATGATATTGGTTTGAATGAGCATGCATTATTTGGAATGTATACATAATAAAAGTTTATGATTTGATTCTTGAATGCTTTCTTTTCTTTCTTAATTTTATTTATAGGAAAACAAGTGTCAGTTGTTTTTATTTATTCAGCATAACAATTTATGAATAAAATAAAGGGCATTTAAAAATATTACTTGTACTGTGAATTATCTCTGTTTTCTGCTTGTCTGCACTGTATGCTAACATATTGCATGGTGCAGGTTGAGGTTGCTCTAAGGGATCTTATATTGTCGGACTATGCCAAGAAGAACAATGTGAATACATCAGCCCTGACACAGTCTGAGATTCGTGATATTATACTTGGAGCTGAAATTACCCCACCTTCTCAACAAAGGCAGCAGATAGCAGAGATTGAGAAACAGGTAATGGTCCTTTTCTAGTTGTTGGTATGAAGTTGGTATGCTGCTTTGACTAACTTTGAGTGGTTTATGATTATATCTGGTTGCAAACTTGTATAAATTGATGTTGGCTTCATTTTCAGGCTAAAGAAGCAAGTCAGCTGACAGCAGTAACAACAAGGACGACTAATGTGCATGGTGATGAACTTATTGTCACTACTACAAGTCCCTATGAGCAAGCTGCATTTGGCTCTAAAACTGATTGGCGTGTGAGAGCAATATCAGCCACAAATCTTTATCTTCGTGTCAATCATATTTATGTGAATTCAGAGGATATAAAGGTATTGGTCTATAGGCGTTATTGAAATATAAATTGTTTTTCTCTCTTTATTTGTGCTGACTTAAAGAATTGGTATTACAGGAAACAGGATATACTTATATCATGCCGAAGAACATTTTGAAAAAGTTCATTTGCATAGCAGATTTGCGGACCCAAATTGCTGGGTACTTGTATGGTGTAAGCCCACCTGACAACCCTCAGGTTAAGGAAATTCGGTGCATTGCTATGGCACCACAATGGGGAACGCATCAGCAAGTTCATCTACCATCAGCTCTTCCAGAGCATGATTTCCTCAATGATTTGGAGCCTTTGGGATGGATGCACACTCAGCCAAATGAGCTTCCTCAGCTATCGCCTCAGGTTTTTTTACCTTGTTTTGAGCTTTGATTTTCAATTGAATCTCGATTTTGGTGTTTTGCATGTATATTTGTAGGTCTTGATGATTTTGTTTGTCTTGGCTTGCAGGATCTCACTTCTCATGCTAAGATCCTAGAAAACAACAAGCAATGGGATGGAGAGAAGTGCATTATTTTGACTTGCAGTTTCACACCAGGTTCATGCTCGTTAACGGCATACAAGCTCACTCCGTCAGGTTATGAGTGGGGACGGATCAACAAAGACACTGGAAGTAATCCTCATGGATATCTTCCAACTCATTATGAGAAGGTCCAGATGCTCCTCAGCGACCGCTTTCTTGGTTTCTATATGGTAAGAGACCACCTCGTTTCTTTGCAAAATTTATGTTCATTTCAAAATATGTTCTGTGTTGAATGGTTTTGTAGTCTGAGCAGGTGTTTTTCTAATGTGGTTACTCTGTGGTATTTGTTTTAGATCCCGGATACTGGTCCATGGAACTACAATTTCATGGGGGTAAAACATACCCCGAGCATGAGGTACGGGGTGAAGCTAGGGACGCCCCGAGAATACTACCATGAAGACCATAGGCCAACACATTACCTAGAGTTTAGCAACTTGGAGGAGGGGGATGTAGCCGAGGGTGACCGTGAGGATACGTTCTCGTAGTCTAGAATAATCGTTGTAGACCTGGTAGTTGATCTTAAAAATGCCAGACATGATAAATTTTGGAATGCCAAAAGCAATAACCCTTGCTGTTTCTGTAGTATATGTAGGTATCTAACGTGGTTGCACACTTGTAAAGCGTATGCAAATGATCTGTTTTTTGAGGTATTTGTAAATAGATTCTCACTTAAGAGTATGGAAGTTTATGAATCCTCTTGGATACGATTTTCAACAGTGGTGATTTATCTTTGAAAGTATTGCCCTTTTGGGCTGTTCTAGATCTAGATCTCAAGTAGATGTGGTTTGCGTTCTCAACATCCTTTCCCAATTTTCTGACAAACCATGCTTTGAGTAGACTGTCCAAGCTGGAAATCTTGGATAGTGGGTGCCCATGGGGCATCTGTTTGCATTTGGCATCAAAACAGCTTGGATCATCTAGGACCACCCCATAAAATGAGACTTTACCATTCTAATGGAAGAGCTAACGTCATCTGTGAGAGAATATGATCATTTGAAAAGACGAGGATCAGGAGCAGTGTTTTTTTATCCTTGGAATCAGCATGCAAAAGAATCATGTTTAACAGATATACAAAACATATGAACAAAACAAGGTGCACTATCATTTCCTCCGTATATTGTCACTTCAAATTACTAGTTTGACAAAGTTTTATGCAAGGGGAAGATGGTAAACACTGAAAAACAGTACACTCACATAATGGAACAAACAAGAAAACAAGAAGGATATAGAGCGAAAAATACAAGCACACATTCACAACACTCATCCGTTTGGTAACTAGCATCCCTGGCTATTCTAGTAAATTGACAGCCAGCGCCACCTTGCCTATGTAAAACCCCAAAATATGAAATATCCAAATACTAAAACCTAAATTTTTCTCCAATTTGATCAGCCATTATGTGCAATTTCAGGCACAGTTTCTTCTTTGACCTCCAGTTTTAAATCCTTCTCCTCTGAAATGAAATCTGAACTGTCTTCTGCAGCTGATTCCCCATCATTATAATCTGCAGCCAGGAGAGACTTAAATAATTCATCATTTTCTAGTTGAGCCAACTTGTCTTTTGACTCTCCCTTCAGTAGCTCTACCACCTCAAGCATGGTAGGTCTCTTTTCAGGCCGACTGTGTCCACATATTAATGCAACATAAATAATTCTTTTCAATTCACTCTCTACATAATTCCCGTTTAACTTGGGATCTGCTAGCTCATCAAATTTCTTGTCACAAGCAAGTGGTAGTGCCCAATCAGTTATTGTACGTTTCATTGTTGCACTGAGTTTCTCAATGGGTTTCCTGCCACTTGCAAGCTCTAGCAGAAGTATGCCAAAGCTGTAGACGTCACAACTTTCTGATGCTTTTCCTAACATAGCATATTCAGGTGCAAGGTAGCCTAGGGTACCCTTAACTCTTGTGGTCACATGTGTTGCACCATCAGGGATTAGTCTTGCAAATCCAAAATCAGCAACTTGGGCCACAAAATCAGAGTTGAGCAACACATTGCTGGCTTTGATGTCTCTATGTATTATGTGGGGAGTAGCATGGTGGTGAAGGTAGCTGGTTCAATTTAAATTAAGACATTAACATGAGAAGCAGTGTTTAAATGGTTGACAAGACAATCTTGGGTTCAGTACTTACACAATTCCTTCAGCAGACCCAATTGCAATATTCATTCTCCTGTTCCAATCAAGAAGGCATTCAGAAGAATGTTGCCCATGAAGATGAGAAAGTAAGCTCAAATTTGGCATGTAGTCATATATGATCAAACGCTCCTGCCCTTCAGCACAATATCCACGTAAGCTCAGCAAATTCTTGTGCCGAACACGTGCCAGTATCTCAACCTCAACAGAAAATTCCATCTCTGCTTTGTTACTCCAGACCTTTAGCCTTTTGACTGCAATCTGCATGCCAATATTTTCTCATAATTTCATCCACTTGATAAATGAAACAGGTTGGGCCAGAAAAGGGCAGACAAAGAGGCAAAATAGTTTCATGTCCATGAAAAGAAAGCAGATTATAGCCTTCTAGCCTCAAAACAGTTGCAAAGAAGGTGAAAAAACTGAACAACATTAAGGTCCTGCAACTATCAGTTAAACAATCAGGACAAATATCTTAACTGAACAGACCAGTTCTATCCAGATCTCAATACAAATAAATTGAAACCAACAAGTCACTAAAATGTCAGAAGGACAGAATTTTCCTAAAAAATCTAACAATGAACAGGAAAAAACAATCAGTTAAGTAAGAACTTGTACTTTCAAACTTCAAACCAACAATTCTTCATGACTTTTCAAGCAAAACCAATAACTAGATTAACTCTTTATTGCGACACAAAGGGAGTTATACATTACTATTCAATAACCATATGCTGCTAACATTTTTGAATTATCACCAGAATTAGGATCGCTAATAAAGATAGGAAGTTAAAAATATATTTCTACCTGTGATCCATCCCAAAGCTGACCCCAGTAAACACTGCCAAATCCCCCTTCTCCCAGTTTGTTATCATAGTTAAAATTGTTTGTAGCTGCATGTAATTCCTTCAAAGAGAAGATCCTCCAGGTTGGCTGCTTCTTTCCTCGTTCCTTCCTGTGTAACAAATTTCAATTGTTAAAAAGGCATGAAAGAAAATATAAGCGTTCTTAAGTTCTATTTGCAAAAAGCCTAAAACTACTATTCTTTTCTTAGTTGCTGATACAACTGCATTTAGAAAGGTGAATAATCTGTTCTGCATTGTAGTTGGATTAGTGTATTGAAATATGAAAAAACGAGATTCTTGTAAGGTGTAACAATGATTCACATTCACAAATAGACATACTCCGTTCACTGATATGTTACCATTTGTGATTTTTTTACGCCATTATTCCATTCCATTTCTTCATTTATTCTTATACTTTTCTTCGAGTTTCTACTTTAAACAAAGAAAGCATCTAAATGTTCCCGAGCTTCTCTCTTAAATCTGAGCTAACCCAGATTTTTGAAAACCTTTTTACTTCTCTTTAATCGCCTAAAATCGAGCCAAAAACCTCTCTCAAGTAAAGTACGATTTTTTTTTCCCAGAACTATTTGCAGGGGAAAAATCTCCTCTTAGCAATACCCATGCGCTAGTCCCTAATTTCTTAGCTAAACCACAAACTTAATCTCTCATCAATTCCCGTTCGCATCAATAAAATTACACACCAGAATAAAATTTTAAAAATTTAGGTTCCACTGTAAACTGAATAATACATAGTGCTAAAAATCTGAACTTTAGCTTTGGAAGAGACAAAACATACCGATCCGAACCCTTTCCGCAACAAAACATCGAGTAGAAAGCCATACCCAGAACACACACCAATCAAATCCACTTCCTTGGTTAATTTGGAAAGAAACCCACCCAAAAAAAAAGCTCCTGTTTCTGTTTTCCTAGCTTCCTTGTTCCTTGTTGTACTTTCTAACTTGTAGCAGCGTAAAGATGAGAGAAAAGGTGGATGTGAAGAATAGTAGGAGGATGATGATGATGACAAGATGCCAAGCGTAGCAGTTTAAAAAAAGACGGTAAAAACATTTCTGGGTTTGGGTTTTGGTTCGTTTGGCTTTGCTTTGCTTTCTTCGGCTGGTGGGCAGAAAAGCTATTGTTTTGGCGAATGTTGCGCTTTGGGAACAATCAGATGAGATTTTTGCAGAAAGAAAAAAATAAATAAAATTGTTGTTTACAGGCAAAGTCCACACCCTTCTTCCTTAAGCAGCCTCTATGTGTTTTGGTCCACAGCTGTTTTCAATTTTCAAACTCTTACACATGGGGACACTTTTTCTTAAAAGTGGGTAACTGACTCGGTTATAGCATCTGAATTTTAGCCACGGTCCATAGTTGTATTTTGGATTTTGTAATTTTATTGTTTTGTTGTTACAGTGATTTGTCTCAAAACTTCTAAAATTCAGATTAAAAAATGGTTTAAAGATGCATTAAAAAATGAAGTTTAAAAACTAAAGTGCTAATTTTTTTTTTTTACTTTTAAAAAATTATTTTCATTTAAACAAATCCAACTTTTAACATTTATTTATTTTCAATTTTTTAATTTTACAATTCATTTTGTGGGTAAAAAAGACAGCTTTTTATATCAGATCTACTGAACCTAATATTTATTTAAAAGTAATAAATTTTTTCAAAAAATAATTATAATGAAAAGATGCGATGCAAGAAGATAGTTTGTTCTTACAGGCTTTAGCCTATGGGTCTGTATTTTTTCTTTAATAATATACTTTAATTGAGTGAGATTTTATCATCTTCCCTCTTTAAATGAGATTTTCATTAATTCGTAACAAATAATTTAGATTCATTTTACTATATTTTTTGTTGAAATATAGTTTTCAGATACACCAAATATTCTTTATAAAATCATAACACAGTAATCCATTTTCAGATGGGAGCTTAAAATATTTGGCAAGCTCTTCACGTTCATTGCAGAAGAAGCCTTATTTTGCATTATTTCTTATTGGTATGCAACCCTATGCATATCCTCCATTTCTTTATTTTTTATATAGAAACTTTTTTCTAAACATGTGTCCTTATCATGAATTTTTAAGAGCTATCTCAAATTAATTTTATGCCAACAGAATATGTTGGCATCTAACCAAACACCCCCAATCTAACATCCAATAAAAATTTAATTTATTTGAGTAATAATATACATAAATTTGTTTTTTCTTTCTCTCTCACAATGGAAATTAGATATATGAATTTTCTTTGAGCAGTTTCTTTTTTGATCAACTCAACATGTTGGATTGCATAATTTCTTTTTATTTTCAAGTTTAATTAAAAAAAGTATTTAAATTGGTCAAAGGTACACAATTTTAATAAAACATAACTTAACCAAAATGCAATAGTAACTTACATTCTAATTCAACTCATTTAAATGTGTTAATGATAGGATGGCAGATTGCATTAAGTTTGACAGCTTCTCTGTAAATTTCTATTTATTGGGACTGTTCCAATAAAAAGATCTGAATAAAAAGCATGCTATATTAAGAATATGGAAAAGGAATGAATGAACCCCACTAACATTAAAAGGTTGGAGATGTTGTTTTTTAAACAAATAGTTTGATTTAGTTTTTTACAAGAGAAAGAGAGAGAAAGTCAGAGAACCAGGCATGTATATAATATATTGATGATTCTTATAAGAAGGCAATATTTCATCTAAATTTTGCATTGATAATAATTTAATTTTTTAGACTTTAAAACTTTGAATTAACATTTTTATAAAAAGTGTTCAGACTGCGAATGATATAAATAAAAAAGTGTAAATAAACATATAGAAGAAAAATGAAATCTTCTAAAACTACTGTTGGATTTATTATTTTGGTCCCACTTGAAATATTATCTTTTGTGATAATTTTTTCTGTATTTCAATTTCAATTAAATTTGATTATAAGATAATTTGTTATCTGATATAATTAAATTATTGAAAAAATAAAATCTAGATAACAGTGATTATGTCTGTTAAGATTTTATTTTAAATTAAGAATTTTAGTTAGTTTGGATTTCTATTATTTGTAAGTACAAATATTAAAAAAAATCCAGAGAAAAAACTGATCTAACTTTAATTCAAAGAGAATACGTAAAAACATCGAGTGAAATTATTAAAGAATTCACTCTCTAATATTTTTGGTTTATTCCCTGAGATATAATAGAGTTCACACTCTGCTATACTACTTGAGATTAGTCCTGGAAGATCTAGCGGATCCGGTGGGAGATCTAGTAGCAGTGGTAGATCCCAGTAGCATATCCGGTGGTAGATCCCAGTAGCAGTAGCAGATCTGGTGGTAGATCTGGTAGCAAATCTGGTGATAGCCTGTAGATCTGGATACAGATTGTAGATCCGGTAGATTCGTTATACCACGCATCAAATTCAAAAAATCTGCGAGGTATTTTGTTTTATTTTTCATATAAGTCAGTCACATATTTTCTTGTGGGTTATTGATTTTACGCTTCCACAAAATATATTTTTCTTACAATTGGTATCAGAGCATCCTGTAAGATTATATGTTGAATATAGATTATGAAGCATGTTATAATGTATGTTTAGATATATGGCACCTAGGATCTATATTTGTTGGATCATATATGCTAGAATATTATTTATAATTTTTATTCATAATTGATATTTTATTGATGAATGGTTGTAGCTTTAATCCATGGTTAGATGTTTGGTTGTATTTTTTCTTTGTGTTTGTACCAGAGAGGCTGATAAAATATCAGGTTTCTTCCTTGATTTTTATTTTATTTACGTTTCATTTTATATTATGTAAATTTGTAAAAATACAAACTTGTAATACTGCGTAACTTTCGCTGTTTGGATAAATGACGGAATCGGAAGGATTTTTGGCCAGAGACCACCATGAACAGAAAGTAAACACAGAGGCAACGACACCGGATGGTAATAGGTCGCCGAAAACCACTGCACGTGCTTACACGCGCTATGAGAAGTGTTTGAGAGTGGAAATCACTCTCCTGTCTTCTTGTGGCGCGTGAGGGTGCGTTAAAGGTTGGATCGCCCTGACATTTTGGTATTTGCTTCCCCTATGGATGCTTGACCTGCCTATAAAATTTCATGGCGAACGAAAGATTCTACGGAGGTTGGTGACGTTTTTGGAAGCGGAAGTTAGTGTTTGACTGGTTTGAGTTTTTGTCTTTTAGGCTTAAACCCTAGATAACCAATTTTTCAGCTTGGCCCACAGTCTTTGGACTTGCAAGACCATTAAAGAGAAAGAAATGACTAGATTGATGGATTAGACCATTTTTTTTTTCTTTTGGGTTTATAATCTATTTTTTTTTATCTAGGTACCATAGATAAATGTTGATTATTTATTTATTTATTTTATGAATGGTTTAATTATATGCTATTAATATTTTATATGATGACATGTCATATAGACTAGGTGGTGCTATATTAATTTGCATCAATTACATGTGCATAATAATTATTATGATTTTGTATCTAGATTAATAATTATTATTGTTATTTTAAAATAAAAATTTAGAAAATCAAAATCCCAATATGTTTTAAAAAATATTGAATTTATGAAGGTTTTTATTAATATTTTTTTTAAAAACCTAAAGGCTCCATTGTGGGTCCAATAATAAAATGATCATGTGATGTCCCAACAGATAAACGTGATCAGATTTTATTGGATTGGACCTTAATAATTTTCGATTTTTTTAATAAAATTGTTTGGCCCAAGGTCGACAATTCTTGGATATTAAAGATAATTTTGAAAATTAAACAATTGTTTTAACATTGAAACTTTGTCAAATTATTACCCTCTCAATGAGGCTATGTTAATTTTATCAAGGGTCCAAAGTTATTTAAAAACAATGGTTGATAGTCTAAATTAAACAGAATCAATTTGATTGGAATTTAAAAGTGTTGTCTGAGAATGTTCTGTCTAAAGACGTTGAGACTTAAGTACGACCATTTGTGACACTCCATTCTTTCCTAAGAATTGACTTAGTAGGACATTTTTTCTATTTCATGTTCAAATTTAATTTATTGTAAATGTCTTACCCAACGTAAGCGTTTATAATGGAAGCTAAATTATTGTTTTTTCAATAAGCATAAATTTTATTTTTTGGGATTAATTAAAAATATGTTTATTGAGTTTTACTTTCTTTTAATATAAGTGTGTAAATTTTTCAAAAAAATAACAATTTTTAACATTCTAGTTGTGATTTTGAACCAAAAACTTATGGATGGAAATAATTACAGCGATTAAAAAACTAATTTGTTCATTGTGTTGGACTATGAAAAAATCAAATATGTCATTACCACCCCTAAACTTGCCGTACCCACAATAGATGCAGAGGCTCAAGTGAAGAATGATTATTCCAACTGACAAGAGGCGGATAATGCAGTTCGCTGCTATATCCATGCCAATATTGCTAAACACTTGATGCCTCATATCAGAAATTCCAAGAGTGGAGCAGCAATGCTTTAAGCTCTTGATGGAATGTTTGTTGAATCAAACTCTCTTTAAGGCAATTTGCTTTGGAGGCTCTAACGAGCACACGGATGACTGGAGGAAATGTGCAGGATCATTGTCTAAAAATGATGGCAAACCTCAGTCAGGTCGAGGTAATGAGGATAAAGCTGGATCAAAGGTTCCAAATCGATTTGATCATAAATTCTTTGCATGAGCACTTCAGTCAGTTCAAAATGAACTACAATATGAACAAGCTGAATTTGACTCTTATAGAATTGATGCATGAGCTTCAGAGTGCTGAAGAATCTCTTTCAAAATCTGGCAGTGTTCATTTTACTCAGGGTTCTGTTAAGACCAAAGGGAAACCTCAAGTCAGTAACAAGAATAAGAGTAAGAAGAAAAAGAAGACAGTGATACCAGTTATCAAGACTGCTGAAACAAATAAACATAAAGGCAAATGCTTCAAGTGTGGAGAAAAAAGCCACTGGAAGTATAATTGCCCTAAGATAGCAAATAAGCCAGGTATGAGTGATTTGAATTATATTAAAAATTGTTTAGTGGAGAATCATAATGATAAATGTATCATTGATTCAGGAGCCACTAATCATGTCTGTTACTTTTTGCAGTAGTTCAGACAAACTAGCTTGGTGGGAGAAGGACAAAGAAGTTTAAGGCTTAGGAACGGATAATATGTTTTTGTTAAAGCAATATGACAAGTTGATTTATTTTTTAATAATAGGACTTTAATTTTGTATGGCTGTTTATTCATTACAGACTTTAAGAGGAATTTAGTTTCTGTTAGTTGTTTATTTGACAAGGTTTAACAGTACAATTTAATTCTTCAGTTTTAATAAGAAGTTCGACTTCAATTATTTGTTCTGGTGAATTATAGAATGATTTTTATTTTTTAAGTCCTACGTCCTATGATGTTAATAATTTTGTAACTATTGATGATGAGCATATACATGTTGCCAAGAAAAGGAAAGTTTCAAATGAAACCTACCTTTGGCATTTACGATTAGGTCATATTAATTCTAATAGGATACATGGTTTGGTTAAAAGTGAGATTTTAAAATCTCTAGTCTTTGAACCTATACAAGTATATGAATATTGTTTAGAAGGAAAAATGACCAAAAGGCCATTTAAAGCCAAAGGATATCGTGCAACCAAACCACTGTAATTGGTGCATATTGATGTATGCGGACTAATAAATGTTCAAGCCAGAGGAAAGTATGAGTATTTTGTAACTTTTATAGACGATTACTCAAGATATGAATATGTTTGCCTAATGCGCCAAAAGTCTGAAACTTTCTCAAAATTTCGAGAGTATAAGATTGAGGCAGAAAAACGATTAAGATTCCATATCAAAGAACTTTGGTCTGACTGAGGTGGTGAATACCTATCTGGAGAGTTCAAGTTTTACTTGACTCAAGAGGGGATAGTTTCTCAACTATCAGCCCCTGTAACACCCCAGCAAAATTGAGTTGCAAAAAAAATAAATAGAACTTTTCAAGATATGGCTAGATCTATCTTCAGTTACTCATCCCTACGTATTTCATTTTGGAGATATGCCTTAGAAACAACAATATATCTTCTAAACTTAGTTATTTCTAAATTTGTTTCTAAGACACCAATAGAATTATGGAAAAGGCGTAATCCCAGTTTAAACCATATTCAAATTTGGGGTGCTCCTGCACATGCCTTAAGAAAAGAACCGAATAAGTTGGAATCTCGTACAAAAGTGTGTCTGTTTGTTGGTTACCCTAAAGGAACAAGATGTGGACTTTTTTATAGTTCCTCAGATAAAAAAGTTTTCGTGAGTACACATGCAACTTTTTTAGAAGAAAACTATTTAAACATTTTCAAACCCAAGAGTAAAATAATTCTTGAAGAGCTTGCCTCAGCTTAAGAACAAGCTGAATCACCACAATTTTTTTCTGTTGCTCCACTGATGCCTATGTATTTTCAAAGAGGGGAAAATGTACCCGAAGGTGAACAAACATAAGTAGAACCAGTGGAACAACAAGAACTGGTACAGGTGGAACCTCCACCGGTACAACTTCTACCACAAAACATAGTCCAGGATCTTTCTGTAATTGCATAACCACCACCAGTGCATCTTCGTCGTAGTGAGAGAGTAAGACACAGACCTGCGAGATATATCTTGCTAGGCGAATCTTACGAAGTAATCACTGATAGCGACAATAATCCTATTAATTATAATGAGACACTGGAATATGTGGATGCACAGAAGTGGCAGGAAGTCATGGACCGTGAGATGGAATTTATGTATTCCAACTCTGTCTGGTCTCTTGTAGAAGCACCCGAAAGGATTTAACCTATAGGGTGCAAGTGGATCTACAAAAGAAAAAGAGGCTTAGATGGGAATGTAGAAACCTTCAAAGCGAGTTTGGTGGCTAAAGGCTATACTCAAAAAGAGGGGATATATTATGAAGAAACTTTTTCGCCAGTAACCATGCTTAAATCTATCTAGATTCTTTTAGCCGTAGCAGCAAAACTCGATTATGAGATTTGACAAATGGATGTAAAAACGACATTTTTAAATGATAGTTTACAATAGGACATCTATATGCGACAACCAGAAGGTTTTATTGCTAAAGGCCAAGAACACATGGTATGCAAGTTGTAAATGTCAATTTATGAACTTAAGCAAGCATCCAGGTCATGGAACATTAGGTTTGATCAAGCCACTTCAATTGGTTTTGAGAAAAGTCATAATAAACTTTGTGTTTATAAAATGATCTAAGGTAAAAAAGTAGTTTTCTTAGTCCTTTACGTTGATGACATTTTATTAATTGGAAATGATAAAAATGTGTTGTCAGGTGTAAAAGAATGGATGCACAAGCAGTTCGCTATGAAAGATTTGGGAGAAGCCAACTATATTCTTGGAATCAAACTTCTAAGAGACCAGAAGAATAAGATGTTGGCACTATCTCAATCATCATATATTGATAAAATATGTGCCAAGTTTAACATGGATAAATCCAAGAAGGGATATTTATCCTTTAGACATGGAATCCATATTTCTAAGGAACAATCACCAAAAACTCTTGAAAAGAAAGATATAATGAGTAAGAAACCTTATGCTTCGGCAGTACGTAGTCTCATGTATGCCATGTTATGTACTAGGCCAGACATATGTTATGCTGTAGGAGTTGTAAGTAGGTTTCAAAGTGATCATGGATTGTACCACTGGGCTGCAGTGAAACATATACTCAAGTATTTAAGGAGAACGATAGACTATATGTTGGTGTATTCTAGTGAGAGTTTATAAACTGTTCGTTTCATAGACTCTGATTTCCAATGGGACATTGACTCTAGTAAATTTACTTTGGGTTATGTGTTTACTATGAATGGATGAGCCATTTGTTGGAGGAGCATTAAACAGACATATGTTGCTGACTCCACCACTGAAGTTGAATATGTGGCTGCATCTGAAGTTGTGTGGCTTAAGAAATTCTTCATAGACCTACAAGTGATACCTGGTGCAGAATGACCCATTACCCTTTACTGTGATAACAGTGGGGCTGTAGCACAGTCTAAAGAACATAAGTATCATAAGAGGCAAAAATACATAGCAAGAAAGTACCACTTAATTCGTGATTCATCGAGAGAGGAGATACAGTGGTTACTAAATAACATCTGAGGAAAACTTAGCATACCCCTTTACTAAGTATTTACCTGAGAAAATATTTTAGAAGCATGTAGAATGTATGGGTCTTAAGAGGGTCCCATACTTACTTTAGAGTAAGTGAGAGTTTGTTTTTTTATTTGTGTTTTTGTAACGAGACAAATAAATATTCATTTTTTGAGTTTAAATAAAATTTTGAGGTATTTTTTTTAATTGTTTGTGCACACAAATATTTTAAGAATAAGTTTCAGATTGATTATGAAGTATATGATCATAAGGATACATCCACAGAAAATATGATCATAATTTCTCTTAATCAATGAATGAGATCACAGTTGTTAAATAAAGTTGGGAGCTATATTTAGACTGCAATATTTTATGAAATAATTTTTCTTGGTTATTATAAAATATTGGTGCGAACTATGTTTGCATTGATTATGATCAAACTGAGATTTAATTAAGGTTAAATTTATGTAAAAAATAATTAAATTTCAAGATATATTTGGTTATTTTATTTCTCTTAATCTTGAGTTTATTATAAATAGGTATTTAGATGATTATTATTCTTTGAGTTATCAATAAGTGAGGTCTATCTTATGACCAATATCTTGATGACTTGGGAATGTGATTGTTTAAATTACCAGTATTTATGAAATAAACAATAAAGAATTTGTATGAAATATTCTCTTGATATGTTTCAGTACTTGGATGTAATGAAGTCACTAGCCAGTGCATTTGATCCATTAGAAAAACTAATAAGTCAAGATAATAAATAATTGATTGATCGACAGAAAATATTATCATTCAATTATTGATATTTTACAATGGAGAGATATAATATCAATATTGTTATTGTTATTATTCTTGGAGTTCAACTCTGGGCTTTTAGTGAAATAACACCATATTAGATAGTTGTTTGACAACTATAACGAGCCTTGATTAATAATAGTTATTAGATTCCAAGACTAGCTCAGGATATCTGATACATCTCACATCTCAGCTATGATAATATAAAACACAAAGATTGAGTTACATGGACTTAAGATACTCAAGTTTGTACTCAAGAGCAAGTGGAAGATTGTTGGATTTATGCTCTTGGTCCCACTTAAGATATTATATTTTGTGATAATTCTCTTTCTGTTTTAATTTAAATTAAATTTGATTATAAGATAATTTGTTATATGATATAATTAAATTATTGATAAGATAAAATCTAGATAACAGTGGTTATGTCTGTTAAGATTTTATTTTAAATTTTAGATTAAGAATATTAGTTGGTTTGGATTTCTATTATTTGTACGTACAAATATTAAAAAGAATCCAGAGAAAAAACTTATCCAACTTTAATTCAGAGAGACTACGTAAAAACATCGAGGAGAAATATTAGAGAAAATATTCATTCTCTATTATTTTTTGTTTATTCCCTGAGATACAATAGAGTCCACACTCTGTTGTACTACCTGAGATTAATCCTGAAAGATCTAGCAGATCCGATGGGAGATCCAGTAGCAGTGGTAAATCCCAATAGCATATTTGGTGGTAGATCTTAGTAGCAGTGGTAAATCCGGTAGCAGATCTGGTGATAGCCTGTAGATCTAGGTGCAGATCGTAGATCCAGTAGAATCGTTATATCACGCATCAAATTCATAAAATTTTTNTAGCAGATCCGATGGGAGATCCAGTAGCAGTGGTAAATCCCAATAGCATATTTGGTGGTAGATCTTAGTAGCAGTGGTAAATCCGGTAGCAGATCTGGTGATAGCCTGTAGATCTAGGTGCAGATCGTAGATCCAGTAGAATCGTTATATCACGCATCAAATTCATAAAGTTTTCAAAGTATTTTATTTTATTTTTTATATGATTCAGTCACATATTATTTTATAATTTATTAATTTTATGCTTATGCAAAATATATTTTTTTTACAACCACATGTGCACATGTGGAATTAATAATATTTTTGAAACTTAAAAAGATGAAATTGCATTGAAGCTAAACTTCAGCATATGTGAATGATATTAACTTTATAAAGGAAGCAAACTGTCGGACTGGGATTTTTTTCAAAAATAAATAAATTATGATTTTAAAAGAATTTGAGGCTTTGTCATATGTCGCATTACAAATCCTGTTTTATCTTCTTTTAAATTAAATTAACGAGGACACAATAATTTAATTTTAAATGTGGGGTTGGTAAATGAATTTAATAAAATCGAAGATAATAATAAAGAAATGCGAGTTGTGGTTGATGGCATTTATAATAATAAAGAAAACAGTAATAAGTTGGGCGTTTTTTATGAAACAATAAGTTGGGCGTTAAACAGTCCACATAAGTGGGGTTTTCATTGATTACATTTCAATGACAAACATTGAAACATTAGAAAAATGAAAATGTCCCACACTTTCTTCCTTCCATTTAAATCTAATATTATGCTTTAAAGATCAACATCACATGCAGACTTATCCCCTGTAATTATCCGATACTACATCATAATTTTACTACTAAATTTCATTAGGGATGAGAGAAAGAGACATTTTGTATAGATAGATTAACAAAGCTTCAATAAATAACAAATTAAAAAGGGTGTGGAAATATTTTAACCACTTAAATAATGGCAAACTTACTATACATAAGATATTTATATATAATAATAATAAATAAACCAAATAATGGACCTTGTCAGAGTGGTTGGACTAACAGAACCCAAGATTCTATCAATAAACTAAAATGATTAATTAAAAAGATTAACATAACCCAAGAGATAATACGGCTTGAAATATATATATATATATATATATATATATATATACACTTTGTCTAACGTGGAGACACACAGGCAGAGACTGAGGCACGTGACTGCAACAAAATGGTGGGGATAATATAAATGGATGCATGAAATTGGAATTTCAATAATCATTCTGGAAAACAACATGTTTAGAGCATATACAGACTAGGAGTGGGCAAAAACCGGCCGGATTGGCCGAAATCGGTCCGGTTTTTTACGGTTATAAACAAAAAACTGGTCTGGTTCGGTTGAAGTTTAACTGAAAACCGAGATGTCCGGTTCGGCGACCGATTTTCATTAAAATTTTCGCCGAACCGGACCGGTCTAATTCTAATACCTAGGATTTGGACATCTCATCTTTGAGATTAAATCTCACCCGTTGATTTTCACTTACCCTCTCAGCCTTCTCCAAGCTCATTCGACAACACTCAACTCTCAAGCTCAAGGTGCCGGCCCTAGCTCCTCCGAAGCAGACTCCACCTCCTCGACCACGACGGCGACAAGCTCAGCTGCGAACTGCGACGACAGCTACCCCGGCGACAAGTACAGCCTAGTCTCCGACGAGTAACCTTTCTTCTTCTTCATCTTTTTTTTTTTTTTTTTTTTTTTTTTTTTTCTGAAATTTTCTTTTTTTTTTTTTTTTTGGCCGAAATCTAATGTTCATTTGTATCTATTACATGTTTTCTCCATACTCTATAGCTTTTAGTTTTTCATTTTAACCGACCGAAACTCATCTCTCTCTCCCTCTCTCTATAATCATTTTAGAATAAATAATACCCCTAATGTCGGTATTATAAATTTGGAAAGCAATAGCAACTCCACGGTATTAACTGAAAGTAAATAAATGCATATATGAGTCTACCTTAATGCATATATGCCGGTATTACTTTTTTTTTTGGTGTCATTATGCTGTTTGACTGTTAATGGGGGTGTTAGTACGCACTTTGCACATTATCAATTTACCAAAGAATGGTATTCTTGTTAGGCCGTGTGTTATAGTTGATTATGGGATTGATTTTGGCTTATTATTACCGATTGGTTTTGTCTAATCGGCTTTTTTGTTTCTGCTTCAGCTGTGTTGAATCCGTTGATTGAGTTGCTGAAGTGAAGACTATAATTTGCAAACATCCGGTAAGTATTTTTTCTTTTTAGATAGAATTTATTTTTTGCAAAGAATCGTAGTGAAGTTAGGCTGTGAGATTGTTTGCTGCGGAGTTGTTTGATGTTTGTGTGTGGTTGCTGCGAAGTTGAGGGTTTGACATTGAGATCATGTTGGTGCAAAGTTGGTTATGTTGCAAAGAATTTATTTTTTGTTATTTGTTTTATTGTTAATGAATTTGTTTGTCATTGTGGTTAATGGTTATGTTGCTGTGAAATTGTGTGTGGTTATGTTGCTGCGAAATTATGGTTAATGAATTTGTTTTATTGTTATTTGTTTGTTTGTCAAGTTGTTATGAAATATATAATCGATCATATAAGGTATAAATTTTTTATAAGTTATAAGCATGTTTTTGGAAATATAATTTATATTCTTGTTGAGTTGTTGTTGTTTTTATTTTATTTTTTATAATAGTCTATGCTATGAGTAGGCAAAAATTTAATTGGACAACATATTTAATTTTTGTATGTTTTTTTTCAATGCTATGCATGCTTAGTTTGACTTGTTGGATGTGTTTTTTAATTTTTTTGGTGAATATGTTTGATTATTTTCAAATAGGATGGAAGAAGATTATTTAGATGAAATGAATGAAGCGGAAGAGTTTTTTGATGGGCATATTCAAGTTGAGTCATTAGATGAAGGGTCTAAAAAAGATGATAAGAAATGTTCTAGTTCTAATAGGAAATCATTTGTTTGGAAACATTTTGAAGACATTGAATCTAGTGATCCAAATAATCCTAGATGTAAGTGTAAGCATTGTGGTATAGATTATGCATGTAGATCGAAAAAGAATGGAACTAGTACATTAAGGAATCATTTGTTGAACCAATGCTAGAAAAACCCTATGAGGATATATGATAAAAGACAAAAAGTGTTGTCTTTTGAAAAGTCCCAATTAGGTGTGGGTGGAAATATCAATTTGGTTGCTACTAATGCATTTAGTAAAGATGCATGTAGGAAAGCTTGTGCTGAAATGATTATCATTGATGAGTTGCCATTTAGTCACGTCGAGGGAGAAGGGTTTAGAAAGTTATGTCATGCTTTGAATTCTAGGTTTGATCCACCGTCTCGTAGAACCATTTCTAGAGACGTATGGCAATTGTATATGGATGAAAAAAAGAAGTTGAAGAGTGTGTTTTTGAAGAATAAGCAAAGGGTTTGTCTAACCACGGACACTTGGACGTCTATTCAAAATAATTGTTACATGTCTCTTACCGCCCATTTTATTGATGGTAATTGGATTTTGCATCAGCGAATTTTAAATTTTTGTGTTGTTCAAAATCATAGAGGTGAGACAATTGGTAAGGAAATAGAGAATTGTTTGATTGATTGGGGCATTGAGAGAGTTTTTACAATTACTGTTGACAATGCTTCTTCGAATGATGTAACAATTACTTATTTGAATAGAATATTAAGGAATTGGAAGGAAAGTGTATTAGATGGTGAGTTTCTCCATGTTTGTTGTACTGCACATATTATTAATTTGATTGTTGGATTTGGGTTGAAAGAGATCCAAAACAGCATTGCTGGAATTCGCAATGCTGTTAGGTATGTTAGATCTTCTCCTTCAAGGTTACGTATTTTTCAAGAGTGTGTAGGAAAGGAGAAGATTGAATACAAATGCAATGTGGTGATAGATGTGCCTACTAGGTGGAATTCAACATATTTGATGTTGAATTCAGCTTTGAAGTTCCAAGGAGCTTTTGAAATGATGGAAAGTGAGGATCAATTGTATCCAACATACTTCAAGGATCATGAAAATGGATATAAAAGGATTGGTCTACCTAAAAGTAAAGATTGGGAGAATGCAGGGGTGTTTGTAAAATTTTTGAAAAGTTTTTATGAGGTTACTTTGAAAGTGAGTTCTTCTTTGAGTGTAACTTCGGCTATGTGTTTTCATGAGATTAGTTTCATGTACACCGATCTTATTAAATGGAGTAAAAGTGAAAACATGATGATGGCGGAAATGACTTCTCAAATGTTGAAAAAGTTTGATAAATATTGGGGAACACTTGGAGATGTTAACAAGATGTTGGTTATTGGAGTTGTGCTTGATCCACGCTACAAGTTGGATTATGTTTCTTTGATCTATGAAGATGCTTATGAGTTTGAGAAGGTACAATCTTTAACTAAGGATGTCAAAGATATTTTTTATCGCTTGTTTGAGTACTATAAGATGAGTGGTACTAGACCTAGTGATATATCAAGATCAACAATGTCCAATGAAGTGAGATCATTAGTACAACAAAGTGTGGTGATAGAGGAGGATGGTGAGGATGATAATCGGAGATTGAGAAGTCTAAAGTTTCAAAGGATGCAAGTAGAAAAAAATGTTATGGAATTAAAATGTGAAGTGGATCGATATTTGTTGGATCCATTAGAGGATTCTTTGAATTCTAATTTTGACATTTTATCTTGGTGGAAACTTAATTGGACAAAATATCCAATTTTGTCCAAAATGGCAAGAGATGTATATGCAATTCCGGTTTCTACCGTTGCATCCGAATCAGCATTTAGTACCGGAGATCGTGTTCTTGATGAATACCAGAGCTCATTGGGAACAAAGATGGTGGAGGCATTGGTTTGTTCACAAAATTGGTTACAAGCCATTCCGGTTCGTGTAGATCATCGCGTAGACATGCCAATGGATGATTTATTATATTATGATAGCATTGAATTGGGTAATATTTATTTCCATATCTTGTTTCACTTTTTGTTATTTTTTTAGCTTCATGTAATTTTAACTTGTATTAATTGTTCTTTGTTTAGGAGAGGCTTGTGTACCACCACCAACAAATGATACTCTACCACCATTACCTCCAAGGAGACTACCATGAACAACAATGCTCAACATTTAAAAATTATTTTTGCTTTAGTGATAATTTATTTTTATTTTGGATTGTTCTTAAATTAAGTTTTATATTTGGATGTTATTTTAATTTAGTACAAGTTTGGTTCTTTTTGGAAAATATTTTATTTAAGTTTTGATTGATTTTTATTTAAGTTTTTATGTGGATTGTATTTTATATTTTGATTTATTTTTTTCAGTTATTATGTTTGCTTTGGATTTTTTAGTTTATAATTTTATTTTGTTGAATATTTATACTATGTTATATATATATTTTTTTGGGTAGATAAAACTGATTTCCAAAGTCTCATATCTAGTGCTCCGTCCTCTCATTATATAACATAGAATAATTTTCTAATATATACTATGTTATATAATTATATTATATTTGTAATTTTGAATATATAGTAGTAAACTAAATTTTTAAAATTAGATTAAATAAATAATGGGCTGGACTAAATAAAAAAGAGATTGTAATAGGCTGGTTTAGATTAAAAAAAAATTATAACTGAAAAACTGTTAATGGGCTAGACTAAGTAAAAAAAAATTGTAGTGGGCTGACTGATTGGCCCAGTACCAGTGAAGCCCAAACCAGCCGAACCGCCCAAAAATCGACCGAACTGCCGGTCCGGTTTTTTTCCAGTTCTTTTGCATTTGGCCGGTTCACTCGGTTTTGACAGTTTATAAAACCGACCTGGGCAGTTTGGTTTTAAAATCAATCGAAAACCGACCGAAAAACCGACCGCCCACCTCTAATACAGACTGTCCTTAGATGTCCTTTCTCTTTGCTTTCTTTATCCTTCTTGATAAAAAAAAAAAATTGTTATACGAAACATTTGTTTCCAAAACTGGGCAGTAATTTGAGAAAACAATTTTCGGTGCTTTTTTTTTTTGTTTGGTTAATACACTTTTCGGTGCTTGATTGTTAATCCAGTCTCCTATGATTATTTTTTAACATTTTTATATTAACTCTCTTTTTAATGTGATTTGTCAATTTTTTTTTTTTTTTTTGTCATTGTTGAGACTGTATACGAAACATTTTATGAAGCATATGTTACAATTAATTTAATGAACAGTCAAGTTCTGATACCAACAAGGGTTAGGCATTCTGACAGCACTAGTAATACTCAGGTATGCTCGAGACACACACAGCCACATCAAGGCAAACAAAGTCTCATGCCTCTTAGAGCATTACTAGTACTGAGAAGACCTGAACATTTGATGAACCAAAAGACTAATGTATTTTCTGGTGCACCAGATCCCTTTCGCAGGGCAAGTGCAGAGCATACTCATAACATCTCAGGTGTTGATGAACAAGACATAGTAAAGGATCATCGAGAAAGAACAAAGAGAAATTAGCTGGACATCTTAGTGAAAACAAAAACCATTTTTATTTCTGTTTCACCTCTACCGAAAGAGAGGGAACGGGGCTCCTTTTATAGCCGGAGAGGGCAATACAACAAACTCCTTTACCCAGGGTAAAAGCAAAAGGGAAAAGCAACAAAATAATTACAGGGACAGAGCAAAAGGAAAAACCACCGAAAGCAAAAGAAAAAGCCACCGAAAGCACTACATGCTATTCTGGCTGGGTGACACGTTGAGATTGTTATAGTCTGAGTCATCCGAATCCAAAGAAGCGCCTCGCCCGAAATCTTTCCACCAGGGGGTAGTACTAGTATCACATGGGCTGTCGGCCTTCCATTGTGTTCCAACATTGCGGTCCATCCAGGTGTCAAAATGATCATTATAGGGATCCTGGGAATCTTGGAACAGAGAATCTTGAAAATTTGGAGCGGTCGGGTTGACATCATAGGCCCTATCAGTAGGGTTGTCAAAGTCACCAGATGGGCCTAAATCCATAGGAGAGGGAATCGAAGGGCCTGATTCAGGAACCATAGATGGGCCTGGGTCTCCAGGAAGAGGGCCAGTAGGAGAATGGCCAGGGATAATGAGGATTTCATCAGGGCCTGAAATCTCACTAAGGCTGTTAATTTCACGAAGGAAATTTTGAAGAGGGGACATCTGGGTAAGGGATAATTGGGCCTTCGAGACCGTGGCCCATTCATAAGCCATTCCTTGAGCCCATAATTTGCCAGTCGTCTTGTTGAAGTAATATGGTCTGTGAAGAATGAAGATTGAGGATGTCTCCTTTTGTTTATCTGGCGGAAGCTTCCATAAGTTCTTGTGCTGAAGAATCTTGTAGAGTTCTTCCCTCCACCACTGAAGGTTATGAAACCACTCTAGAAAGGTCCAGAGGAGGGAATCATGATTGGCTGTATTTATCAGGTGATCGAGGAGAGGAAGAGTGGGAAAGATAAGAGCAATAGAATGCTCCGTAACACAGCACCAAAGGTACCAGAGAAGCTCATCGGAAAAAGTCAAGCTAGGATCAAAGTGGAAAGGGACTATAGCATATAACTTATTGTTCCATAGAGAGGCCCTATGAGGTTGTTCAAAGGAAAAGAGCACATGGTAGAGATAGGTGGTTCTCTTTTCTTGAGCAAAGGCAAGGATGATATGTGGCGGGAAATGATCATTAAGATCAGGAGGAAGGTTTCTCTGGATGGTAGCTCGGTCGGGGAGATGAGGGGGCTTGGCCATCATAACCAGGGGGAAAGAGGTTATGTGAGAGATAAGTTTCATGGGAGGAGGTCTTGAGAGAAAGTCAGGAATTAGATTTTCTCTACCCTTAAGATGCTTGACCGAGAAGTCATATTTAGAGAACCAGTCTTTGAGACGTAGAAGCTGCTTGTCAGGGAGGACCTTGTTCTTAAAGTCAAGGACTTTAGGAAAGGAAGAATTGTCCATATTGATCAGGAAATGGTAGCCAAGCAGATGGAACTCAAACTTTTTAATGCCGTATTTCACCGCCAGGATCTCTTTGTAGATGGTATGGTAGTGCTTTTCTGCAGGAGAAAATTGACCGCTAGCATGGCCGCAGTAATGTTTCGTTCCATGATCATCTTCTTCAAGGAGAAGAGCGCCCCAATAATCATCACTGGCATCAGTCTGTAGGATGCGCTGTCCTGTGCCAGGGATCTTCAGAGGAGGAGGATGGACGGCTATCTCTTTGAGAGCCTTTACGGCCTGAGTCTGAGCAGAACTCCAAGGAGGAGGGTCCTTCTTTAGCAGAGCAGAAAGCATGCTTGTGTATCGAGCAACCCTGGGGATAAAGTTTCTCACGTAATTGATGATTCCCAAAAATTGCTGAATCTGCTTTTTGGTAAGATTTTCATCGGGGAACTTGACTAGCTCCTGTGTGAGATGATCTCCTGGTTGATAAATTCCGTTTCTGATGTGCAACCCAAGGAAATCAATGGAGGGTTGAGCCAGGAAGCTCTTTTGCTCAGAGAGCATGATGCCATGCTGCTGGGATATGTCCAAAAACTGAGTTAGCAGAGCACGGTGTTCTTCATGGGAATTTGAGAACAGAAGGATGTCGTCTATGTAGATGAGGGTGTTATCCAGGATAGGCTCGAAAATTCTTAACATAGCCTTTTGGAAGAGAGACGGGGCTACTTTTAGCCCAAAAGGAAGAACAGTCCATTGGTACTGGGCATTAGGAATGCAAAAAGCTGTCTTGGGTCCTGGGGAAACCTTCTCAAGAGCTCATAAGTCATTGCAGGAGCCGCAGAGGGAGCTAGAGTTGCAAAGCTAGACTGCTGGACATTTGATGAGGAGGCCAGAGGATCTCTGTGTCTAACATCATCAGTAATTTGCTGAAGTTGCTTCTGCATCTGCCGAAGTTTAGCTTCCTTTTCAAGATATTCGTGGCCAAAAGAGCCCTGTCTGATGAGCCGCTGAAGCTCAGTATGGAGAAATTCTATTTTGCTGAGAAGCTTTAAATAGAAATCCTGGAGTTCCTCGGATAAGGAACTAACTTTCTCATCAAGATAATGAGAATGCCCCACAATCTGATCAAGCTTGCCATCTATTCTCTGGAGGGTATGGGTGTTGCTTTGAATGGCAGCGGACTGCCAGTTAAGAACCTCTTCACCAGTGGTGAGGGGAGCTATCTCTCCGGAGGGGGTGATCTTCCCCTCCACAGATTCGTCTGCATCTTCTACCACCACAGATTATGGTGGAGAAAGTTCTGATAGTGATCTAGTTGAAATCACTAATCTTCTGATGGCAGACCCTCCTCAGTCTGGCACGACCAGACAGGAATCTCGTCCGGATCCAAGCATCATGCAGGGAACGGGCTGTCCTGCGGGTATGTGAGCGGGGATGGACTTACAGCTCTGGCGGAGAAGCTCATGGATGGGCGTCCTCGGGGGAGGAGGAGATTTCATCATAGGAGTAATCCAGGGGGAGTCCGGATCATCAGGATGGTGTCTTTTTTGGTGGGAGACAGGTTATTACTTTTCTTATTTGAATATATTAAATAATATTATATTTATGCATATAGAAAAATATTGATGGGTATATGTATATGAAAGGGGCATTCACCAAAAAAAAAATATATATATATATATATATATTATATGAAAGGGATAGGCATAGGAGGTAGGCCTTGTAAAATGTTATACAACATAATAATATAATATGATACGATATAATAATTTGTAAATTTAGATTTGTAATAATGGATTAGAATGATATCAATATCACGCGATAAAAAAAAAATCGTTGGAACACATAAACATAATATATCACGATATAAAATTATTAATTTAATCATTTATTTAGAGCTAAATTTTTATATTATTTATTTATTTTGTTTAGAAAACTCTAACATTCATATTTCATTTCATTAAAAAGTGACAACTTTATATCTATTTATATATTAATATTTTGTTTTAGATTTTATTTTTTATTAATTTATGTTGAATGTACAATTAATTTCTAATATTTTGAATATTTTTAAATTGACAATTACAATGCATGTTCTTTTTTTTAGCTACGATAAACATTTAATATAGCTTTAATTGTAATATTTTGCATACTCTAAATTCACAATTATTAATCATGAGAGATTTTAATATGTTGATATTCTTTTTAGATGTTTAACATATCATTTGCATGTGTTAATTTAAGTAAAAAAATAGAACAAATATATTTAAGTTTAGTAAATACGAATTAAACATAACACATATTAATATAAATGCTTAATGGATTAGATTTAGTTAAATATTATTTTGACATAAACACAGAACGATACGACATAAATATAATTTAGTACACCAAGTTATCATGCCTAATTGAAAGTTTAGATGGTGAGAACACTTGCATACACCTCAAGTTGAAATAGCATTCTCTCCCCCCACTGCACATGAGATTTTCTTTTCTTATATTTTAGGGTTGGTAGGCCTACCAATGATTGATGTCAGGATAGTTGCTGTGAGTCCTACAAGAATGTAAATTGGGCTTTTTATATAATTATTCTCTTAATGCATGCTAATTTTGTAGTTATATGGAATGACAGTTCAAGGTATATATATATATATATATATATATATATATATATATTTGGTGAATAAAGGCTGCATTATATATATAACATAATATATCATCCACTGCTCTTCTTACAATTATATGGGTAGAATTGTCCTAAAACTTGTCTTGTATGTAGCTTGCACTTGCAGGAATTGTCACTTTATGAGTTTGTATTTTTCTTTTTTGCATTTTTCCCCTTCCAGTTAATGGTAGCAAGTGGTTTATTTGGATGATTATTGCAGCATAAGGTAGAAGTAGGGAAAAAAAGGTTTTATATTTGGACATACCATAGAAGATTAATCTATCTATAAGCTCCATTTCCCATCTAATCTCAATTTCAGGGCCCAAAAAACTTGTATTGCAATGGATTTCATAAATTTTACACTTGAATAAAAAAACTAGTTGCTTCTTTATGCTTTCTATAATCTTATTGAATGCACACTGAATAAGAAGAGAAAATTGAATAAAACAACATTAGGCTTATGGCTTGGACCACGGCTTCCAACCTTTGCACTCAGATTTTAGCTTTGCAAAGGTCTAAATTTTCATCGATCAGTGACAACAGAAATGGGGCCAAGAACAAGCAACATAAAGAGGCTTCAAACACAGGCCAAGAGGAGAAAAGTCCATGATGAGAACAGGGCTATATAATATAAATTACAAAAAAAGAAAAAAATGAAAGCCAATATGGGCTGGCTAACTTGTCTGTGGGCTAGCTCGAACGACAGCACAAAACACTGTACAGCAGACAAAATGTTTTTCTCTCACAGCAAAATTACAATGATACACATAAATGTCCGAAGCAACCCAACAAAAACAGAGCTTTTATGAAATGAAGCCGATGATGCTTCAACCGCGCTGTTCGGTATTTCTCTTTCAATGGCAGAAAGATGCTGAACCGTTCGAGCTGAACCGGGTCTTGGCGATTCGCATAAACCGATACCGGAACTAAACGACGGGTCCAAATTGTCTTCCAGACCACTGTCGGCACTGTAACAGAGTCCAGGGTTTTTACAGAGCCTGAGCTTCCTTCTCATCCTCCAAACCATCTCTTTCCCAAATGGGATCGGCCCAGCTAACCCATTATCGTTCAATCTGAGTTCGCTAAGACTATTCAATTCTCGAAAGCTAGCTGGAATCGAGCCGTTCAGATGGTTGCCATCAAGATGGAGGACACGGAGGTTTGGCAATTGGCCTAGCGAGGCTGGTATAGGGCCACGGAGGTTCATGTTTGACAAAATCAGGATCATCAACCCCTTCATTCCATCGAACATATCATCAGGAATTGTTGTGGACCCCATTGGGTTCCCTTTGAGGATCAAAGCCTGGAGAGATTTTAAGCTTCTAAGGGACATGGGAAGTGGACCCGAGAGTCGATTATAGCATAGATCCAAAAGCATAAGGTTCATCAACCCGCTGATGGAGTCGGGTATTCGACCCGTGAGTCGGTTGCGGCTGAAATCGATTTTGATCAGAGAGTGGCAGGTTGAAATGATTGACGGGATCGAACCGGTCAAAAGATTCTGGCTCAAATCGATCACACTCAGAACAGGGAAGCTCAAACTGGGCACCGTACCGGTTAGTCTGTTCCCGCTGAAGTCTAACGACTTTAGACCGGCGATTCGGCCCAGTGAAAGAGGAATCGAACCGTTGAGATTGTTTCTGTGGAGGTCAATAACCTTTAGACGGGTGAGATTGCCCAGCTCACTAGGAATGGGACCCACATGGCCATTTTCTCTGAGAACCAAAGTATGCAGCGTGGGACCCAGCTGACCCAGAAACGAAGGAATTGGCTGCGGGTTACGGGTGAAGCAGCGGTAGAAAAACAGGGTCCGAATGTGAGGGAGTTTCGCAATGGAAGGTGAAATATAGGATCGGGTCGGGTCGCAAGTGGGAAACGCAGTGTCGTCGGACAGAGCACCGAAGGAGAGCGAAACGACGTGGTAGATGTTGTCCTGGTCGGGCATGCACTCGATGCCGTGCCACCGGCCTCGGCAGACGTCGGGGATTTCGGTGGCCCAGTCATTGCCGGTGGCCCGCATGATGTCGTAAACCGCTTCTTGCTCGCGGGTGTCGGTTCGGGCCCCATTGTTGTTGTTCATGGAGAACCCGGTTTGCGGCCCGTCTACCAGGGCGGATGGCACACCCGAATCCGACATAATGACGGTGAAAGGCCTAGCAAATGGCAGCAAGAAACACATAAAAAAGACAAGGCATGGTGATGAGAAAATGATTGCCATATTTGAGAGAGGCTAGAGATAAAGTGAGGGATAAGAATTGGGGCAATTGAGATTTAGTTACAGGAGGTGAGAAAAAGAAAGAGAAATATAAATAAGAAAGAAAAATGGAAGTTGGTGGATGGAATTAATAAGTGCAAGTAATAATGGGTTCACGGGAAATTGGAGGAGTTGAATTAAATATATATGCATTGCATTAATGTCTTCACGGGATCTGCACTCTGTTTGGGGCTTTGGGACCCCGTGGCTTGTAACCCTGTTCCACAATTAGGCTTTTATTATTATTATTGTTATTATTTTTATGTCATATATATACACAGTATAAATCCAAGTGCTTCATGTATTATTTTATGATGGGTTTATTTTCATTAATGGACATATCATGAGTAATAAACACTTTTTAAGTTGTCTTGTCTAGTACTATTTTCATATTTTTCATAAATAAAACTGGTAAGTGGGTAATTTAGACTTATTAATCACTTTTCTTTTGTTTTAGGAGAGAAGTTATTACTATTTAATTTAATAGGATAAAGTGCGCTATGAGTGAGGATGTTGCAAATTAACTAGAGTAATACATTAATCCTCTACTTTCTTTTATTCTCATTTTATTCTCTCTCTCTCTCTACTGCCTTTTCTCAACTAATTAGTGTATCTGACATGCGAGCGTGGATTTCAATGTCGAAGCAATCATATAACAATATCCAGTCTTCACGGCCAATTTCAGATCCCAAATTAAGTTTTACTGCCATTAATAATTGACAGATTCATTAAAAATTATTCACATGACGGTCGATAAAAACTAGATAGAGAAAACTAATGATACATAATTTTTTATGATCGTGTGCCACTGCATATATATATTGATTGTGAATTTTTAAAATCTGCAGAACAAATAAAAATGGTGTTGCCGGCCAAAAGCACTCTAATGTTCAAGTCAAAATGTATTTGAATGCCAAAAAGTCTTATAAAACTAGCTAGATTGTCATACCTTGTAAATGAGGCCTAATAGGGTTATACATAACCTTTTAGCATATGGTTTTCTTGACCAAAAAGTAGGGTTCATTATGGACAACCCTAGCTAGAAATGGCTCCATCTTTTAGTCACTACGAGATGAGTGTTTAAATGTTGGTTTCGGCCACTTCGTGAAGAGAATCGTCTCAGACATGCTGCATAGACTTTGGTTGATTTCACCTCCACAAAAACGCTTGATTATGCACTGCATCTTAAAGATAAAAGAAAACAAAGAGGCAGCCAAAAATGGCTATGTGCGTGTATGCTTGGAAAAGGTGAACTTAAAGAGGACCCACTGGACCAAGTGGAATGCTACTATGATTTCTTAATCAATTTCTGTAAGGTGAAAGAAGTGCAATATATGCATAGTGCTCCGACCAGTGCTTATCTTTTTGCAAATGGATGATAGGGCATCATATATATATATATATATTTGATTTATTAAGCTATTTAGCCAATGTTATAGTATTAGATGATGATATATATATTTTTTTCATTGGTTAAATCACATATGACATTTTAAATTGTTACCATTAAATCTATCAATTTTTTTATTAAATTTTTTTTATTAAAAATAAAATAGAATTAAATATTTTTCAATTAATATTTACATATTTGTTGTCTGACATTAGCAAAACTCACTTTTTTTTTTTTTTAATTTAAAATTTTTATACTATGTCATTATCTAGTATCATAATATAGGCTATGTAGCTAGCCTATCTAATCATTATTGTGTGTGTGTGTCTATATATATATATATATATATATATATATATATATGCACACACATATATATATTGAGTTAGGTTAATGTCAGGTCAACTTCGTAGTAATTTAGAATCAATAATTTTTTTTATTAACTTTTGGATAAGATATAAAATTTAATTAGTAATCAAATATGAATTTATTAACATATTACACTTATAGTTGGTGAAAATGATCCTTATCAAGACAACCATAAATATTTATTTTAATCTCAATTTTTAAAGCTATCTAAAAATTAAAATTAAAATATAGTTTTTATTCTAACACTATTAAGTCAACTTAATCTGATTCTATATATACTACTATAATAATGACCACGCAAACGCTCATTTTGCAACGACGACCATGAAAACTCTTCAAATTTCATACTGGTCTCTCCTTTATATATATTAATAGATTTATACATATATAGTTTTAATATGATCTTTGAACTTTGAGAGACCTATTAAAAGGGATATGTCATGCATGTAGCTTCTACATAGGATAATTTTTTTAATAAACCTTGGACAAAGTAAAATCAATGATAAATAATAATTAATATTAAGTCTTTGGGTTGCTTTTTCTCTATTTTTTTGTAAAAAAAAAAATGAAAAATATTTAAATGATGTGTTATTGGTTGGATAATGTGGATTGACAAATAAGAGCTCAATAAATTAAAATCCCACCCTATAAACCCTCACAAGATTTTTACCGTATCAAATTATGTAAGAGCGTATTCAATGGTGAATGTTGATTGTTATATATTTGATAAAAAAATCTACATTGTTAATGTCTAGGATGTACAGTCAAATTAAAAATTATTTTTCAATGCTATTATGCAAAAATGCTATTGATGGTTATTAATGATTATCAATTAATTACATAATCTATTACTTTTTTCCTTTTTTTTTGAAAAGTAAACTTTTAAAAAAAATTATAGCATATTCAATGATTCAATAACTCTTTCTATTTTTTAATTTTTTTTTGCCATATAAGATAAATAGATTGACTGATATAAAAATTCTTTCCAATGACTCTGTTTAAATAGTCTACTTATAAACTGTCTACTTATAGATCTGATTCATAAATTTTATTTGCTTTTATCAATTTTAATTAACTTTTAGTTTATTCTGAACATAACCACTATATATAACTTTCAGATAGACATTATCTATTAAATAGACATTGTGCTACATAAGCATAATTTTTTTTTTCTTCTGCGACATAGACTCCAATGGAAAGAGCCATCAGAAATGCTTTTAGATTTTATAGAAAATAAAAAATGTTTGGCAATCTCTAGAAATAGATAATATCAACTTGATATTCATTTTAAATATTACCATTAGAGATCAATTTTTTTTTAAATATTATGTACATTATTTTTGTATCATATATAATCTTACAATTTACATCTTCATTGAAAATTATCTAAGTTTTAAACAAACTGTATAGCTTAATAATTCAATTAAGGAGANCCATTAGAGATCAAATTTTTTTTAAATATTATGTACATTATTTTTGTATCATATATAATCTTACAATTTACATCTTCATTGAAAATTATCTAAGTTTTAAACAAATTGTATAGCTTAATAATTCAAGTAAGGAGAAAAGAAGAAATCAATTGTAAAATGCCAGTTAATGTGCTAAAAATCTCAGGACAATATTAATAACGATCCACATTTTAAATTGTCATATATATTTTACAATAGATTAACTATATATAGGAGAAGGGCTAGAGGTTTTTTTTTTTTTTTCAAATTTTTTTTCTTTAATTGATTCAAAGGTTCGATAGGTTGACGGCATTATTATTGACCAAAAAAGTTGACGACATTGTTTTTTTCTCAAGTGGTTAAGGATTTGGGTAAGAAATAGAGATAATGGTTTTGAAGGATTTGGTACGGAAATAGAAGTAATTTGTAGATGGTGGCCATTATTTTTATCTTGAATTTTTGTATATTATAGCATCTTTCCATTGATGTAATAACTAGTAGGATTTAGTTTATTTTTTAATTACATAAAGCTACTTGTATTCATAAACTTAGCAAGTTATATTGTTTAATATTTAAACGCGACAAAAGGTAATACTTTTATATACGTGAAATATGTATGTATATATAGATGAGATTTGAATGGTGCGAATGGAGATGACTATTATCCTTAATTTATTTTTTATTTACTTAATTAATTAAGAAAAATATATAAATGGTTGATGTAAAACACAACAAATCAGTTGTCTTAAGTGTGCGAGCGTGCCATTTCGAACCTATAATTACTGAAAATAAAATAATTAAAAGGTTACAAATGTCTTTCATATCAAAAGACTTTTAATTAAATTTTTTAACTAAAATACTTGACTACTCGAATTAAATTCTAACGAGAATAAACTAAGTAGTCTATATTTTTGGTGTGTGTAGATGCGCGACTCTTTTTCAAAGTTGAAGAAGCTTGAATTTAGAAGTAAAAAATTTCTCTCGAAGCCTGTTTATTTTCGATGTAGGACTTTTTTTCAATATAATTTCAAACCAACTCATTTATACTTGTGATAATCCAATGACACTCATTTCCAAACAAAGTAGTATAATTACTTTTTCAAACTTAAATAAATATTAATTTTCTAAACAAAATTAATATGTGGTCCACACAATAAATGATATTATTGGATTTTTTTTAAAAAAAAATGTTACTTATCTGTTAACTTTTCACAAGTTATCCAATAAAATATAAAATAGATATAGTTGTCGTAGACGAAATAAATTTGTTTTTACAATAAAGAATTATATACTATATATTGTAATATCTTCCAATTTTTTTTTTATTTTTAAAAAGAAGTTTAAAAAGAAAATTACAAGCGCAATATTTATCCTAATTCCTAACACCAAATCAGCTTCTGCGGACACCTAAATATTGACTGGATTTTGAAATGGTCATTAATTGGCAAATGCACATATATATTTACGACTCTCTATTGCAAAAAGTGCCCGTTTAAATATATATAAAAAATAAAAATAAAAGGTTTGCCAGGTCACTTTTTTCAGTAAAGTTAAGCAGTAAAATCAACCTCGCGGTTGCTTCCTCTCGAAGCCCACGCGAATCTTGCCCCTGATAAGTACATTGACTTATCAACACAAATAAATTGTCGTATTATTATCGTATCCTCCGTCAAACTTATCACTGGTCCACACCCTATCGCTGACAACCAACCAATCCCAACTGCACTTACTATAATGATGCAATTTTATATTCCACGTGTCGAATTCTCGGACAGGCACATCTAAAACCTTGTGAGCATTTTTGGACACGTCCATTATTTGTATATATGTGAGGTACACGAACCTAGTGGCGCGTGCCGCGCTTCTTTTCTCACTGAAATATATAATCTGAATATTCTATTAGGGGTCTGTTACGGTGTGATACAACTCATTATACTCCTATACACTGCGCTCTAAATGGTGGGATAACAAGCAATCTGAACCCAACAAAAAATACTTTTTTTTTTTTTCCATTCGTACACATACAAATAAATCCATCGTGTTTTTTATTATTATCAATTACTCATCAATTTGCGATTGATTTATCCGCTAATAATCAATTAACGAATTAATTAAAATGGAATATAAAAAGATAAAATGAAAATATAATTTATTTGGTAAAAGAACAAAGGAATAATTTCAATGGAAATGATAAGTAGCAAATTGTGATTATCTTAACAAATGATGGTAGTTGAGGTTGTGTTTAGGAATGATGATGAGTGAAGGAAGGAGTGAGGGTGTATGGGGTAACCATAGGGCGGCGGCACAGAGTGAGTGTATCAAATAAATGTGACTGGGGTTGGGATGGTGGTGGGGCTGAGGTCTCGCACTGATTTGGAAATTTCCTTGAAAGGACTTTCATTTCCAAAGGAAAGAGACAGAACAAAACAGAAAAGAAAAAGAATAATAAAGAAAATAAAGTTTTAAAAAAATAAAAATAAATTGAAAAGGAGCAATAAATACGTACTCACACAGAAAGAGACAGAGACGCATTTATATAAAAACCGACTTGCTCGTCTTTGCTCATTGTTCTTCACGTCTTATTCTCTCTGAAAAGTCTCGATCTGCAATTATTCTTTCTCTTTTTCTCAATTTGTTTTTTCTAGCCAAGTCAGTCAATCGAAACGCAGAAAAAAAAAAGGGTAAGCGTTTATGTTTATATATGTCTACGAATATGTTTGGGTGTGTCTAAAGGTTTTGATAAATGTATTTGTTTTGTATGCGTGTTTGTATCATTTTTTCAATTATTGGCAGTGATGGTTTTGAGGAATTGAATCGCCACGTGAGAGCGAGAAGGCTGTGGAATTTGGGCGAATTGGAGCCCTAATTTTTTTTATTTTTTTTTTGTGGGGGGTTGTGGTGGTATCGAAGTGGCGGGTGTGGTTGAGATCTGTTGAGGGACGAGGGAAGCATGTCGTCGCTGAGCAGAGAACTGGTATTTCTGATACTCCAGTTCTTGGACGAAGAGAAATTCAAAGACACTGTTCATAGGTGAGCAACTTCCGTCTTTTCATTCTCTTTTTTTTCTCCATGTTATTGTATATCTTATTCGTTGGGTTTCATTCGCTTTGTATGGTTGCTGAAAGAATCAAGAAATGGAGCGAATATTAGAAACATAAATTTAGGTGTATATTTGGTTTGCTTTTTTGGACTTTACTAGAGTTCTGAATTCTTGTTCAACTGATTCTATGTGTGCGAAGGTTAGAGAAAGAATCAGGGTTCTTCTTCAACATGAGGTATTTCGAGGATTGTGTGACCAATGGTGAATGGGATGAGGTGGAGAAGTACCTATCTGGGTTTACTAAGGTGGATGACAATAGATACTCAATGAAGATCTTCTTCGAGATTCGAAAGCAAAAATATCTTGAGGCACTTGACAAGTGAGTTATTTGCTTTTGTTATGGCATATACAATTGAGTGATATTAGTGTCCATTTGGAATATTCATTGTATGTAATAGCTTTGTCTTATGTGCTGTTTTATTTTTTTCGCATGTGTAAATGTACAGGCATGATAATGCCAAAGCGGTCGAGATTCTTGTGAAGGATTTGAAAGTTTTTGCCACATTTAACGAAGACCTTTTCAAGGAAATTACAATGCTTTTGACCTTGGCCAACTTTAGGTATGTTGAGTATTTTTAATTGAAAATGTTCTTGCATTAATTGTGATTGAGGATGATGTCCAATACATGGTCTTTCGAACTGTGTCATAAAGCAATGCGGGATTTTAGTTTCTTAATTTTATAGATCAAGTCAGTATAAGAAGATTGAACATTTCTATGGCATGCAGCCAATATTTTTTTATTGCCTATTTTGTCGTTTAATTCTGGAAAGTGTTTCGTCTAGATTAAAACAAATATTAGAATTCTCTAGCCATTGCTCATTGTAGCTTGTGAGTTGAAGCTGTTTGAAGATTAACAGGATTCGTTATGGAGTGGCAAAAGATTATAGAATGTTTGACCTAGAAAAATGGACAAGGTTTTGAGCAGACATAGTATAACGAAACAATCTTGTCCAGTTATGAAAATGGTAATATCCTTTTTCTTTTCTTTTTTTAATTTTCTTTTTTTAACTTGACAAATTTAAGATAAGAAGGTAGTGTGGGTTCTTACCTGAACTCTGAAGTATGACTGCTGGATCCAAGGGCAAGAAATTTCTGCAGAAAATTTTTGTGCTTGCTTCTATTCGTAAGTTAGTGTTTATTTCTTAGGAGTTTCACAGTAAGTGTTTCTCAGGGAGAATGAGCAGCTAACTAAATATGGAGAGACAAAGCATGCCAGGGCTATAATGCTTGATGAACTTATAAAGTTGATTGAGGCTAATCCACTTTTCCGTGATAAGCTTCAATTTCCCAGCTTTAAGAACTCAAGGCTGAGGACACTTATTAATCAGAGGTAAATTGAACAAGTCTTATCAAATATGTTTTTTATCCCTATAAAAATTGGATGTCTTTGTCTTGCCAGCTGACATAGTTGCTCCTGTTATGGTTGTTGAATTGCAGTTTGAATTGGCAGCATCAGCTTTGCAAGAACCCAAGGCCTAACCCAGATATAAGAACCCTTTTTGTGGACCATAGTTGTGCACAGCCAAATGGTGCTCGTGCTCCTTCCCCTGTTACAAACCCTTTGATGGGCTTCATTCCTAAAGTAGGTGGTTTCCCACCACTAGGTGCTCATGGGGTAAGTCAACATGATACTTCTAAAGTATGATTTTAAAAGGTCATTAACTCTGAAGAATTTAAATTGACTGTTTATATTTTCTCTTTCTATATAATTAGCCTTTTCAACCTGCACCAGCACCTCTTACGGCATCTCTTGCTGGATGGATGGCCAACCCATCCTCTATGCCACAGCAATCAGTTCCTGTTGGGCCTATTGGTCTAACTGCTCCTGGTAACGCAGGTATTTATTACTTTCTTGAGTTTTGTCTTTTTATTTTCTATTACTACTTCAAAAACTGTGCTTTTTATTTTATAGTATTTGACATCGATAAGTCTGAAAGTTCTAGATATGAGTTACTGATTAGTGTGAGCTCCTTTAATGTGTTAGAGTTTAGGTTGAGGTTAACAAGGAAAAGCAAATATATCAAAATGTGTCCATTACTTTCTTTTTATTAAATTTCAAATAAATAAATAAATGTATTTAAGATAACTTTCGATTAGGTAATCAAGATTTTATGCTGGTCTTTCAGATTGATTTTGCATACTTTTTACAACGGTATAGGTTCAAGTTAAGGTTATTTGATAAGTAAGCTAGCTATGTTTCTATAAAACAGAAATGAGTATTCTTTTTACTTGAAAAGTAATGATTTGGTTAAGTCAGTTCCTGAAAAAAAAAAAATATGTTCATAAAATAAATTGAGGGTACTTTTATCTTTTTAGTAATTTTTGTTGTTTGGCTTGCAAGAAAATTTTAATAGTTTGGTGATAGGTAGACCATAAAAATTTAAAAGTTGGTGTGGAAATTAACTTCTATCTTTGAGAAGAGGAATCAATATTCTTTGTCTTCAATGGTCATCTTTTGTTGACCATCACTTAAATACTGTATTATCAATAAAATAGATGTTGGATGCTTATGTTCTCTAAGGAGATCATAGCTTGTCAACCAATTGTCTAATTAAGATATTGTGGTTCAAGAAATGTTAATTATATCCTATTTTCCCTTGTTTAGGATTTCCTCAATTAAAATTTGCTATTTCAACTAAGTTTATTATCCTTCTCTTCATCTATTTTATGTGGTAGCTTCTATGCTAAAGAGGCCTCACAATCTGACAATGGACTACCAAACTTCAGATTCTGAACAAGCATTCAAGAGATCAAGGCATTTTGGGATACCGGAAGAGGTATTAGAATGTTTCTTCTTTTTTCTTAAGTGGAAGATTTGTAATTCTTGGAAGATTTTGAGTTTTAAAACTGTTACAATCCATTTTAAGCATTACTGAGAACTAATATTGCAGGAGAAAAAAAAAAAAAAAAAAAAACCTTTTTGATTGAAAGTTGTAGGAGGAACTGGAAATTCTTTGTATTTTGTTGTGCAATCAGTTCCAAGAATTTTGCCTCGACATCCATTATATTTGTTCTATTATTTGGCTTTTCTTCTACCTTGCAGGTCAATAATGTGCCTGTTCAAGTCTTACCAGTCTCATATCCTGGCCAGAGCCATCCCCTTGCATTGTCCTCTTCTGATAACTTGCCCAAGACTGTCATTGCCAATTTGAATCAGGGGTCTGCTGTAAAGAGCTTGGATTTTCATCCAGTACATCAAACTCTGCTTCTTGGTTAGCTATTGATGTTTAAAAGAATCTGCCTTTAAATTTTGGTTTTTGTTTACCTAGGTTGAAATTTAGAAATTTAAGTCTTTAGAATTGAAAGATGACCAACCTCTCTCTCTTATTTTCGTCCAATCTTAGTTGGAACAAACACAGGTGATATCACCATTTGGGAGATAGCAACCAGGGGGAGGCTTGTCGTTCGGAATTTCAACATTTGGGACCTTGGGTCATGCACAATGACTCTGCAGGTTTATTGCGCTCAGCCCTTTTCTGTTTTTTCCCCTGATCTTGGTCTATATTTTACAGTGATTGTACCGTCAATGAATAAGCCTAATTCAATATCTTTCTTTCCCACTTGACAGGCATCTATGTCCAATGAATATACTGCAGCTGTAAATCGTGTTATTTGGAGTCCTGATGGTGCTCTTTTTGGTATGTTCAAAGGGTTCTATTACTTTTCATTTTGGTGAAATATTTCTATCACGATGTTGGGCATATAGGAAGAAAAAATTGATTCTTGTGATTGATATTTATTTCAGGTGTTGCATATTCCAAGCACATTGTGCACATATGTTCCTATCATGGTGGTGATGATCTACGGAACCATCTTGAGGTCTTTTTTTTGTAATGTTTTATTCTTTTTGGTTTCTCAACATAAAGGAAAAATGATGCTTTACTGGTTTCTCTTCCCTGTTTTTATTTATTACTTTTCTTAAGCTTCTTTTCTTTTGTGCTGTTTTAATTTCTGTCTTAAAAATTAAACAGATTGATGCCCATGTTGGTAATGTTAATGACATTGCTTTCTCTAACACAAGCAAACAATTATGCATCATAACCTGTGGAGAGGACAAGACCATTAAGGTTTGCTTTTTTTGGTTATTCCTTTCAATGTTAATGCAAGGATATGGACTTATCTTTTAAAATTTGCATCCTTGTGCAGGTGTGGGATGCTGTCACTGGTAATAAGCTGTTTACTTTTGAAGGTCACGAAGCTCCAGTTTATTCTGTTTGCCCACACCAGAAGGAAAACATCCAGGTATTCCAAGTTTGGTTCACATTGTTAATTCACTTGAGATTTACTCATTTTCAAATTTTTTTTTCCCCCTTCATATATTATATGTGTTTGTATATGTCTCTCTCTGTGTGTGTGAGTGTGTGTGTGTGTGTGTGTGTGTGGAGGCATCTGAAACTTAACCTGACAGCTACTTTATGTTTTTATGCAAATATTATACATTGTCTTCTTTTCTTGTTTATTTATTTATTGTTTTTTTCTTTTTTCTTTTCCTTAGTTCATCTTTTCAACAGCAACTGATGGGAAAATTAAGGCATGGTTATATGATAACATTGGTTCTAGAGTCGATTATGATGCTCCTGGTCACTCTTGCACAACAATGGCCTATAATGCTGATGGGACAAGGTATCATGCAAAGTGTTTTCTTCAGTGTTTTATAGTAGTTGAACATTGTTGATTGGTTTTTTAAATGGTCATCTTACAATGCACATCACAGGCTTTTCTCTTGTGGAACAAGTAAAGATGGAGAGTCGTATATCGTGGAGTGGAATGAAAGTGAGGGAGCTGTCAAGCGATCATATCATGGTCTTGGTAAGCAGAGTATGGGAGTTGTGAAGTTTGATACTACCAAGAATCGGTTCTTGGCTGCTGGTGATGAATCTTTAGTCAAATATTGGGACATGGACAGTACAAACCTATTGACCACTGCAGATGCAGAGGGTGGATTACCGGTATAACCATATACAGCTCTCTTCTTATTATAGTTAGAGATGTTAAATAATGTTTTTTGTTGAACAATTGTAGTCTTTAATTTTTTAGGCCTCGCCTTGTGTACGGTTTAACAAAGATGGGATACTGCTGGCTGTTTCGACAAGTGAGAATGGTATTAAAGTACTTGCAAATGCTGATGGTCTGCGGCTTTTGCGTTCCATTGAAATTCGTGCAGTTGATGCCTCCAGGGTTTTTTCTGGGATTGCTTCAAAGGTATGCTGTTCTTTCAGATGTTAGCAGTGTTAGTTTTTGCCAAGAGTTACAGCTAAGTGAAGAAGAAGAAAACCATAAATAAAGAAGAAGAAGCTCAAAGTGCTGAAAATAATGCAAGCCACACTTCATTTCCCTTTACCGGTACATACACAAAATACATGAACAGTAACCTTCACATGGGTTTCCTACCTAACACCACTAACCAACATGGTTGCCAATAAAGTAATATTTTTCAACAATAATATCTCCTAATATTTTGCCTAAACCCATTCAAATATATATAAGTAACTCAGTTACTTGAACTACAACCAACGTTACATTTAGTTTCAAAAAACAAACTAAGACACCAGCAGCAACTGCTGCTTCTTCCCAGCTACTTCTGCAGCTTATGTTTCTTCTTCTTCTTGTTTCCAATTTCATTAAAACTTCTAATCAAAATAACTTTCAAACCAACACACTAAAATTGCTAATTCTCAACAAGTAGGTGACCCAAAACATGACTTCTCTATGAATACATAATTTATCTTGCAGGGATCCATCATAGGCACATTTGGTGCTTCAAGTTTAGCTGCTGGAATGAGCAATGGCTTTCCTGATAGAAGTGTACCATTGACAACAATGGTTGGATTGGTAAGGGTTTATGTTTTATTTATTTATTTATATAAGTAGTATGGCTGTTTATTAGTCATTCTAGATAGATAATTTCTAGTGTTTTAAAGTGAGCTAATTCATATATTTGGCACCTTTTAAGTATTTACTTGGACTTTACTGTAGTCTTTATGGGGTGTTGCCAAAAAAATATATATATTTACCAACTTACTAGAATATTTTAGAACGGAGATAGCCGAAGTCTGGCAGATGTGAAACCAAGAACCAATGATGATTTGGACAAATCAAAGATTTGGAAGCTGACAGAAGTTAATGAACCATCTCAACTTCGTTCACTACGGCTTCCTGATAGTCTACTGCCGAATAAGGTATCATTTACAGAATCAATCATTTGCATTTCCCTATGGTGTACAATCCCAATTTTATATAATTTGTTGAAATTTTATCAGTTTGTAGTTTTCATAAAATGATTTTTAAATGTAACAAAGAAATTAGTTTCTTGGCCAAGTTGGACATGGCATGAAATTTCTTGTATTACAGTTTGCAATTTTTTCCTGAAATATAATCTATTTTGTTTTCTATATTTCTGAATTCAGATTATTAGGTTGATATATACAAATGTGGGAGGGTCTATAATGGCATTAGGATCTAATGCTGTACACAAACTTTGGAAATGGCAGAAAAAAGAGCAGAATGAACCAGTAAAGGTATTGCTAATCTTTCAAGATCCTATTTCAGATAACATAATTAGCTTTTTTTACTTCTAATTGTATTTTCTTAAACATATATTTGTTATGTAGGCAACTACTACTGTGCCACCACAATTATGGCAACCTGCCAGTGGAATATTGATGGCCAATGATATTAGTGATGCAAATGTTGATGATGCTGTTCCTTGCTTTGCTGTTTCAAACAATGATTCTTATGTTTTGTCAGCATCAGGTGGAAAAATTTCCCTTTTTAATATGATGACATTCAAGGTAAGTGCATGTTTTTTGGAATCATACCTTTCCTTTGTTCCAATTAGTTGGAATACATGTAAGAAGCTTGGCTAATCTCCAATTTCCTATACAATAAGCATTTATCTTTAAATTTTTTGCAGACAATGACAGCATTTATGCCCCCACCACCTGCAGCAACATTTCTTGCCTTTCATCCAAAGGACAATAACATTATTGCCATAGGCATGGAGGACTCTTCAATTCAAATCTACAACGTCCGGATCGATGAGGTTTTAAGCCTGATCCAGAGGTCTAATATTGTGAAACAATAACCTCACTACATTTTGAATCCTTAAATTGTGACTTTGATGCACTATCTGGACAGGTTAAAAGCAAGCTAAAAGGCCACCAAAAAAGAGTCACTGGCTTAGCCTTCTCTAATGTTCTTAATATTCTGGTATCATCAGGCTCTGATTCTCAGGTATTGATATCTTCTTTTATGTTGTTTGTTCAATACTTTCTTTAGGTTTCACAAATCTTTGTTTGTTTGCCCTGTCATTCCAGTAGTCTACAATGACTTCCACTTATAAACATAAAAATATCCTTCGCATGTATTAAATATTGTAAATTGGAAGTATGAGCTCTTAATAACCTTTATATGTATTCCAGCTGTGTGTTTGGAGCATGGATGGGTGGGAAAAGCAGGCAAGTAAGTACTTGCAAATTCCAACTGGGAAGGTGCATTCTCCTCTTGCACAGACCCGAGTGCAATTTCACCAAGATCAGATACATCTTCTAGTTATCCACGAAACTCAAATAGCAATATATGAAGCCACGAAGTTGGAGTGCCTGAAGCATGTATGTATGCTGAGTGTTTTATTTAATGTGAACATATTCGTGAATATTGTAATTCTGTTTTAAAATGCATTTCACTTGAAAGTTTAGTTTTTTAATTATCACGGTCCTTATGGAATCCATGACTATGCCTTGCCTTTCTCTTTAGTGTCTTTCTGTTTGTGAGTTGTTGTTTCGTTTTGCAGTGGCTTCCACGAGAATCCAGTGGTTCAATTACAGATGCTACATATTCATGCGATAGCCAGTCAATCTTTGCGAGCTTTGAGGACGGAATTGTATACATTTTGACTGCCAATACTCTCCGAATAAGGTGCCGGATAAGCCCTGCCGCTTATCTACCTTCTAATCCAAGGTATGATCAACTGTTTAATGCCATATACACGAACACTTGTTGCAGACGCATACTGGTGTATAACATTGTTTCTTGTTATCTTACAGCATGAGTGTATATCCAGTGGTTGTTGCGGCTCATCCATCTGAACCTAATCAGTTTGCAGTTGGACTTACTGATGGAGGAGTACATGTTCTGGAACCACCAGAATCAGAGGGGAAGTGGGGTACTGCACCTCCAGTTGAAAATGGTGCGGGACCCAGTGTTAGCTCTGCTGGTGGTGCAATGGAGCAGGATCCAAGGTAGCAAACAGTTAATGGTGACAGATTCTACTGTTCGTCTGTATGAAGAAGATCACAGCTGGTTAGAACCCATTTTGTTTTAGGGGGAGATGCAAATATTAGGTTTAATGGAATGTAGAGTTTAGGGACTGATAAGAAAATACTGTTAGATAATAGGATAATGTCTATCTGTGATTGTCTTGGGAATTCCCTTCATACACACACATATTTCATACTATACAAAGAAGGTGGAAAGGATTAGGGAGAGCAAAGCAGAGCAGTTTTACAGGGCTAACTTTGGAGAATTTTGTCTCACTGGTGTATACAGAATAATGTTAACTAATTAGGATTAATTTTGATTTTGATTTTGATTTTTCAGTTAGTGAAATTTGCTGTTCTTTCTTTCTTTATTGGCAGGAGATTTCTGTCTTTTTTTTTTTTTAATAATTTGTTTCAATCAATGTAGTTAATAAGATAAGAAAGAAATACATACTTTAATATGATTTTAGTCATTACCTGACATATTCAAAATCAAAGTACTATCATAAATGGTTAGATCAATTGTAATAGTGATGTCAAGCTTCTCCGTTTTACTTGTGAAAAATTTAAATCGAAACAACTTCTCAGCAAATTTTTTTAGTTTCTATGAATATAAAGAATAGGGTGAAGTTCATTGATAGTTGCTCTACTCTTTTCAACAAAGTACTAACTATGTTCTATTATCTTATTAAATCATCTACAATTTTGTAAAACATTTTTAATAAAGAGTGACAAACGGTTTTGTCATTTCACACAACAAACATCCATGTATATTGTATAATACTCAAAAACCAAAAAGAAAATTATATATATACACATATAAATTCTATGGTCTGTATTATGATTAATATGTTATTTATCATTTAGAGTTGATATTTAAAGATAAATTTTTAAAATTTTAGTATTTCACTGAAGCCATATAATTTATCAATACTTTATTAAATCTCAGCCTATTAAACCAATTCAAAAGCTAATAAATAAGATCATGACCAGAACAGCAGCAGAATCATTCCTATCCTCTGTCTAACAGCAATGACCACGTGGCATCCCAAAAATAGGCATGCCGATGACTCAAATCTTGCTCTCGACACGTACTCGTTTGTATCAGAATGATTTGTTACCTCTTTTCCTTTGCAGTTTGTATATATCACTCAGAGATCAATATCTAATTAAGCATATAACTTTTACATCTTTCTGTTACAAACACTCGGAAGATTTTGAAGTTGAAAATACTTGGAATCTGATTAATTATCACTCATTTTCCCAAAGCAATATGCAAGAAGCTGCAAGGAATCAGGTGGATTGCCATAGCCCTGGAAGAGAGCATCAAGGGGTGAGAGAGAGGAAGGTGAAGGAGTTAATGGTAAATAAATGCAGGCTGGTGGAGGTTCCCTACAATGCATCCCTCGCTCACACCATGAACGCTCTCCTTGCCAATCGGGTGGTGGCTCTGCCTGTTGCCGCGCCTCCTGGCCACTGGATTGGAGCCGGTGGATCCATGATCATGGAGACTGATAAGCAGACTGGTGCTGTACGGAAGCACTATATAGGAATGGTTACCATGCTTGATATTTTGGCTCACATTGGCGGTGTTAATGATGCTCGTGGTCAGATGGACGGCTCTGACGCCTCTGATCTTGATCGGAAGATGTCTGTTGAGGTGTCCTCCATCATTGGTCACTGTCTTGAGGGTCTCAGTTTATGGACTTTAAACCCTAGTACAAGGTAAAAGTTACATTCAATTAAATCTTATTAGTTTATTTTTATAATTGTGCTGGTCCTAAAGAAGAATGGAGTTTCACCCTTTTATTATACAAGTATATGTTTATCGATCTCTAAATCTAGCCGATGTTATTATATAAGTATATGTTTATGGATCTCTAAATCTAGCCGATGTGCCGATGTGGAACTTAGTTTGCACATGTCATGTTTATGTAGAGTTCTATCACGGTTAGATTCACTTCGAGGTTCATCTCGTCCGTATTATGTCTTGGTTCAGTTATGATACTACTTGGTCGCAAGGGAAAAATGGAATTTCATCCTAAAAAGTTAATCTAATTGGGGGAGTAGTTTACTCTTATATATGCTTATGTCTCCAAATCAAGCCGATGCGTAACTAGTTCGCACATTTCCAACAAATTAGTATATATTTTCCAGCTTGATTGTTTTTTCTAATAATTATTGATTCTAGCTTGGCTGTATAACTGTTTTTATATATACATGCAACTGTTAATATATCCTGTAGTGAATTCCATGATCAAAAAACTTATAAACTTATAGGGTCCGCCAATGAGTTTCATGATATCAAAGTATTATTATGCGATGATCGATATAACAAATGGGTTTTTTTGTGGTTAAATATGGAAATATTATACACATGTTCTTCCATGACATTGAAAAAAAGTGGTGCAGCATCCTAGACTGTATGGAAGTGTTCAGCAAAGGAATCCACCGTGCTATGGTTCCAGTAGACAGCCAAATGGCGAACATCTCAGGTGTAGAACTCATGGAATCTGCATCCAGCTATCGAATGCTGACGCAAATGGACTTGTTGAAGTTCTTGAAACAACATGATTCCGAGCTCAAACCCATCACATCCACTCCAATCAATGTATTAGGAGCAGTAACTCACGACGTCTATGCAATTACCGATCGCACTACACTTTTAGAAGCCATCAAGTGCATGCGAACTGCCATGTTAAATGCTGTTCCCATTGTCAGATCCTCAGAGTCCCCTGAAGAACATCACAGCCAGCTTGTAAATGCAAGTCTTCAATCTCACTATTTTAATGTGTATTCCTCATTATATGTATAATGCTGTATTTATATTTATATGTATGCATGTATTGCAGGGAAGGGGAAGGAAGCTGGTTGGAACGTTCTCTGCAACCGATCTGAGAGGCTGTCACCTTGCAACTCTGCAATCGTGGTTAAGTCTAAGTGCTCTGGAATTCACAGAGACAGTCTCAATGAGCCCTCTGTATACAGAATCCAATGCAACGACACCGTCTAGGGTGCTTGTGAGTTGCCAAGCTGAAGCATCTCTGGCTGATGTAATTGACAAGGTAGTCAGTAAACATGTTCATCGAGTTTGGGTGGTGGATTCACAGGATTTACTTGTGGGGCTTGTTTCTCTCACTGACATAGTTAGGGTGTTAAGGGTCTCTCTGCTTTCTAATCCTTAGGGGAATTAGTTGTTGATGTATTTGGGCAAGTTTTTGTTTTGGTATATATAATAAGAAGAATTTTGGAGTTTTGATTGTGCATGTAAAAGTACTACTTTAGCCTGGACTCCACAATATGTAATTTTGTGTTTGTCATTATATATTGAAACAGAAATTGTGATGTATAATAGACCAGAAATTTTGAGATAAATCATAAAATTGCATGTCTTTGATGTTTATGTAGAAACTGGCTTTCCTTGAACTCAAAACTTGAGCAAAATATAAGGTTGGTAACCTGGCAGTTATTGTAGATTTGCAGTTAGGCTGATAACTTGACATTTTGTAACAGACTTATAAATGAAGTGGTTAGTAATAGGTACTCCCATCACATACTTTGAAGGATTTAAATGATAAATCAGTGTTGTCAGATGTATGTTTCTCTTTCAATCACTTTTTTTTTTTGGGTAATCCTATTTCAATCACTTTTCATGTAGAATGAGAAAATGACAAAAAGACATAAGAGGATAGCAGATGGGCAGAAAAATGATCTTCAGGTTTGGGACCACAAGCAGGAAGATTGGGATTGGGAAATTTTTTACAACGAGGCTCTCTAATAAAAATTTCACTGATAAAACTTTTAACATCTATCCATCAGTGAGTACTATACTAATTTATAAATGATAATTATTGACCTATAAACGGATAATAATATTTATAGTTAATAATATTGGTCTTTAATTGATTAACATTAATCGATAAATAAGTAATATTAGTTCATAAATAATTATTATATAAAAAATAAATAACATTAATCTATAAATAATAATATTGATGTATACTAATCCTTATTAGTAAACGGGTTCTAGGATTAGTATTGAAACTAAGCCATTTAATTTGGCAGTATAAAAGAGATTCATAGCAAACCAGTTACTTTATTAATTCAAACATAAAAGTAGGCTATCAAATTCATTGTTTCTTGAGAAGATGTAGTTCAGTGGTAGGAATCAGATAAATCATCACTCATGCGAGTACGAGAGTTGTGATTCGATTCTTGGCAGCCTCATAAAAACTCAGGTGTTCTTTTCTGCTTTTATCACACGAGAAAAATGAAACTTCTAACGACACAAGCTTCCATTGTGGACTCTTACTGAATTAAAAATATATATGAGTCCGTTTATTCGCTAAATACTTGATGGACCTATAACTTTACTGTATATAAGTTCTGCTAGGACAATCTATTTGGCAGAACATGTAATGTTCTGAATTTAAAGTACCAAAACATGCAAAATATTTACTTTAATCAAATTGAGTTGTGTATTAATATTAGAGTGTGACCCATTATCCATAAAAGTTTTTAGCTAATAGGACATACCCGGTATCATTATATGCTAATGAATCATTAATAGGGTAATCAAAAATTGCCCATCTAAGAGACAAACACCGATCATAAGTAAGACTAATTTTGGTGCAAAAGGCCAAATGCATACTTGGATCACAATTTATAAAGGGATGTGGGACCTGAGGTCGCTGTTTACTTTATAAAACATAGGTATTGCCGCGGGCCCTCTTCTATTCAAAGCAATTATATTTCAAATGAGAAGATGTAATTTAGATTTTGCAAAAAATACAAAAACATAATAATTCATTCTAATAGTTCAAAAAAGCTTTTTATTTAATTTGGTGTAAAAAGCTGAAGTTCAAAAAGTCGCAATTTTAAAATTTAATAAATTCAAAAATAAAAAAATGATGTTTTATTTTTTAATTGGTTAATTTTTAAAACAATGGGAATTCAAGATTTTTTTTTTTAATCAACGAAGAGTTTAAATTGGGTGTGTATTTAATTAGAATTTTAAAAGATTTTTATAGTTTTTTTTTTAAATTATAGACTTTAATTGATTTTTACATATTTTTGTAAAATTTATAAAAGTATTTTTTACTTTTAATGATTTTTATAAACTTTTTTTAAATGACTCTCATAATCTTTGAAGGACTCTTATAAATTTTGAATACCTTTCAATGACTTTTATATTTAAAAACTTTTATATTATTTCACATAGAAAATTTTATACACTTCTACAAATTTCATTTTAAAAGACGTTTTAGTATACTTTTATTATTTTTTTAAATATAATAGAAACTTTTTAACTGTATAATTATTATTTTTACATCAATAAAAATATAAATTATCTAAATAAAAAAATTATTTACCGAAATTTAATATTATTTTTATTTTTTAATATTTAAAAATATATTAGATATTCTACTTTTCATATTAAGCAAAAATAAATTAACATAAAAAATAAAAAAAAATAGTCATTTAGGCTTTTTTTCAAAAGCAAACACTTGTTATATTTATATATTAAAAAAATCAAAATTTACATTTTTATAATAGAAAAAAAGTACTCCAAAATAAAAATGAAAAAATACATAATTTTTTTTTGTTAGATTTTGGTTTCTCAGTTAAGAGGGAAATGAAAAGGGAAAATAAGAGAGATAAAAGAAAATAATTCCAAAATAACGTATAATATATATTTAGTTAGAATTATTTAAAAAAAATTTTAAAAGTCTATAAAATTTTTGGAAAAAAGTAATAGATTTTTTATGAGCATAAAATTTTTTATTTTTAATTAAAAAATATACAAAAAAAATTTAAAAATTATTGACAAATTAAATATTTTATAACTTTATAAATTTTTTAAAAATTTAAATTGAATACTTCATAATTTTATAAAAAAATTTAAAATCTGTATTAAATACATTTAAACTTTTTAACTTTATAAAAATATTTAAAATTTTGATTAAATACATAATTAAGTTCCACTATTATTATTGATGATGATGATGATGATGGTATTATTGCATTCTTATCTTTAGCCTGTTTTTTAAATCATTTTTATTTACTTTCTATCTGATTTCTCTCTTTATTAGTAAATGAAACTTGGTCTGAGGTAGGTGTTTGAGGCAATTAAAGCTGTTCATAAATGTAGTTAATCCCGTACAGTAGTATAGCAATTAAAACCCTTCATATGCATACTCTGCAATCGTCCAATTAAAGCACTTCCTACATTTTACCCAAAAAAATAAAGAAAAAGAGATTTAATTTAATTAATTATAAATAAATTGGGCAACCAATAGAATAGAATAATCACTGAAACCATGGAAGGTTAGATCTGGGTCCACCAGCGAGAAATTCGGAAAAGTCGCACGTGCAGAAAGCACGAGTAAAAGCAAGCAGTGGATCAGACAGGCAAAGCGAATGCTTCATAGATAGCTCCGCCTCAAACCCCATTTCATAAATTTATAATAAGACCATTAAAATCCCCTGCAACAATGTCGTCTTTCTGTTTTTGGTCTCCAGCGCAGCAGTCATCCGATGAACGGCGTCGTATCAGGCCCGTGCACCCTCAACCTCGCCAATAGGCGCCCATCGGCCCGCACCGGAGACGAAATGGGCGTGGCGCCGCCCAAAAACCAGAAGCAGCAGCTCCGCGGCAAGCCCAAGCCCAAGCTCAGGCCCTCCTTCCTCACTTGGACGGCGGAGGACGTTGTCAACGTGGCGAGATGCCATTGGTTGCCCTGCGTATTTGCGGTGGGGCTGCTGATCTTCATGGCGGTCGAGTACACTATTCTCATGGTTCCCTCCACATCGCCGCCTCTGGATCTGGGCTTCATAGCCACGCGTCCCCTGCATCGCCTTCTTTCCTCTTCCCCCAACCTTAACACCTTGCTAGCTTTTCTCAATACGGTAGGTACCTAACTCTTTTAAGTATTCTTCATTATCTTATCTTTCCAATTTTGGGTTAATGCAAATGTTTTTTTTTATCTTTTGTTTTGTTTTTATTTTCGTATGGTTGGTGAAGTTTTGGATTTTCTGTTTAGGGTTTTCTTTCCTGCCCACAGCAATGCATTGATCATCAAAATTAACAAATTTGATTTCGAAAAGTTTGATTCTTTTTTAGATTTCTGATTTGGGTTTTTAAACGATTAGGTGTTTGTGGGAATGCAAGCTGTTTATATACTGTGGACATGGCTAATCGAAGGTCGTCCAAGAGCCACAATCGCGACTCTGTTCATGTTCACGTGCCGAGGCATTCTGGGTTCCTCCACGCAGCTTCCCTTGCCGCATGGATTTTTGGGGTCGGGAGTGGATTTCCCGGTGGGGAACGTGTCGTTCTTCTTGTTCTTTTCCGGGCACGTTGCCGGATCTCTGATAGCGTCGCTGGACATGAGAAGAATGCAGAGGATGGAATTGGCATGGAGTTTCGATGCACTGAATGTGCTTCAGGGAATGAGGCTGTTGGGTACCAGAGGTCATTATACTATAGACTTGGCTGTTGGGGTTGGTGCTGGGATTCTCTTTGATTTTCTTGCTGGAAAATATGAAGAAAGCAAGAGAAAACCAACCATTCTTGATGCAGCTGCTACAACTACAACAACTGCTACCAAAGAGACTTTGTTTGCGTAAACAAATAGCAAGCAAAAGTAAAGAAATTGCCTATTGTAGAATCTAGACGGAGAGCAGTTAGGAATAGTTGGTGCTCTGAAAATGTTAAAAAGGGAAATGAAAAAGTGCTAATACATTGATATTAGAAAGAAAACAGTGGCAAGGAAAAAAAAAAGAATGAAAGTGTGCTGCCGTCTATAGAAATTGGAGAGGTTAATGCGGTTGCTTTCCCCGGCATTTTCCTTTTTTTGCATTTGTATTCTACTTCTTTTTTGAAGAATTCTTTTGGTCAATCCCAATTTTGAGTTTTTTAAATTTAATGTTCTGAGCATGATATTATGAGAATTTCAAATGGCTGTATCTATTTCCATATGATACTTTAGAGTAAAAGGACAAGTGTTAATATTATTTTATTTTTTATTTTTTTGGGTAGAATGGGGGACCAACAAGTTTCTTGTTAATGGTTCTTGTGCTTATATTTTCTATCGACAAAACCAGCATTGAAATTGTGAATATCGATTGGTCATGTTTTCAATCAGGAAAAGTAAGGAAATTTCTGACAAATAAGTGGAATCATAATAACGTGGGAACTTCGATGATTTTGATCTTTCAATTAGAACGTTTAATTTCTAGAAACTATAAATATATAGAAGTTGGTGATGAGAATGATTTTCTTTTGTACTTGAAGGTGTAGTCCAGTAAGAGCCAGTTAAATTTTTACATATGCGAATACAAGAGTTGAAGTTCGAGTCTTAGTAGTTTTATTTGGACTCAAGTACTCTTTTCCACTGTTACTGTACGAGGAAAAATGAAATTTTAGCGATACGGGCTCCCATCGTAGACTCCTATCAAGTTAAAAAGACGTCTGATCGGTTCATTCGCTAAATACATTTTGAGTTTATGACTCCGTTATTGATAGATATTTTTTAGTTAATAAAAAAAAAAATTTCTTTTTTTTCTTTTTTCTTTTTTGCTAAAAACAATGTTAAAAGCTTTTGAGTTTCTTTGGAATAACTTTTGCAAGAACTTTTTGAGGTTGGTCTTTTTTTATATATGAATATATAAGTTTATTTTATTCACCAAAAAACAATATATATATATATATATATATAAGTTTCTATTTTTGGCTGTAGAATTTTAGGTCGTAAGGCTGTTTTAAAAAAATATCGGTTGGTTGGTTAGAAAAAAAAAATTATATTAAAAGCTGCGTTACATGGTCTTTGAGTTTCCCGCACAAGTTAAAAAAAGAGTTTTTCAAAACAGCTTAAAATTGTTTTTTTTTTTTTTTTTTATCAGCAAGTGTTTGTTGACTCTGTAGCCAAAAAATAGAACTTTTTGAAAAAAAAAAAGTGAAAAAACAAAAACCTATACCAAAGGGGATTTTCTTGCTATTCTCATGTAGGGTAAAAATCCAATGTTGTCCATTACTTGCAACATGCCCATATATTTTATAAAACTTACATAATGAGTGATGAAAATGCATTATTAAACACATGGGTAGGTTTATACTAGGTTTTTGAAGTGGGCTTAACATAAGTGCGTAAAATCTATCAACCATCCAGTATGACATAATCCAATAATGTGAGCTTGACTAAATGGGCAAAACCTAAAAAGTGCATTTTTAGGCCTTATTCGGAATGGTTGATAGGAATTGATTGTGCTTATTTCAACAGTTGCAACTTTTGAAAGAATAATTATTTCGTCTTACATTAGTTGGTATCAGATCTAGAGGTTATAAATTCAAGTCCCAACAATTATACCATGAGAGTGGATGAAGAATTTTTATAGGTGAAAAAGAATAATTTAGATTCATTTCTCTAAGTGAAGGGGTTCTCGAAGAGGACTCTACAGTGCAAAACATAAAAAGTGCACTTTTCTCCCAACAGTTACATCTTTTGGAAAAAAAAAATAGGTGTGTCACCCTATATCAGTGAGGCTCTTATTTAAATTTAGGACTAAGGATAATATGGTTTGCCTAACCTTTAACTGGGTGATAATATAATTTTGTATATTAATCTCTCCTTATGTTTATAAGGCATTGAAAATGCAAGTCTTGTTCTGTCTCTTTAAGTTTTCTTCTGCCAACAGTAGATGAGGGTGGAAAAGAAATTCACGTTTCATATATAGTGGGTCAACGCAAAATCCTAAGGTACAACTTTGAGCCCAATCTTTTGCCCCATCAGTGGCCAACCAACCTAACTCAACTTGCACCCTTACACAATGTAAATACACATTGCAAAACTAAAGTACTTTAGAAACAAGCAAGAAAGTACGTAGTGATCATCATTAATGGCCAATTAGAGGATGGCTTACTGCACCATATTCACATACATATAAAGTATATATTTTTATATGTTTCTTTGATGAAAATATATCAGCACAGGCTCATTTACCATCTAATGTGTTTAAAAAATCTGAAGCAAGCAAGCTATGCTCAGCAAAAAGGTATTATGAGGTTGCTAAAAAGCCTTTTTCTGATGCTGATTGGTGACTCTGTGCAATATTAGTTATATATCCTTGTGCAGTTTGAACAAGCATAGAAGTGCAAGATGCCTAGTTCTCAGAATCTGTATCAATTGGGCAGGTTCCATCATCTACATTGGCAAACGGGTCATAGAGTGGTGAACTTGGATCCGTGCATCCTACCACCAGATCAAGGTCGCAACGGTCTCCCTGCAATTGTGTCCAAATCCATTCAGTTTCCGAAACAAGTTTCTTACCATCTGCTTATTAGGCATAAAAGAGAATTAGCCATGGCAAAACTAGAGAGTGAAGTAAGTCGCACTTACCCCTTCAAGGGCTAAATTCCCCATCAAAGCACATCTTGTAATGACAACATTGGTGTCTGGAAAGATTGCTCTGTCGCATGCACCTTCTTTGCTTAACTCCTCTGCTAGACCCTGTAACATTAGATCCATGGCTAAAGTAATAATTTTGTATATTAACCTCAAGTTTGATAGCTACTTTCAAAATGTCAGCAAAATGTCTAATTACCTCATTGAAGAATTCAATTGGCTTGTTTTGCCAAGGTTTAGGTACTTGAAATTGGAGTCTGTAAGGACCATCCCAATCAACTCCATTTGTGAATGAAAAGATCAAGTTTAAAGCTGCAAACAGATGGAAATTTTAAAAAGGATAAAATTTGTAATCTTGAAGGGAATGAAGCAGAGAATTTTTTTCTCAAATGGTAGCTAACCATGCTTAGGAATGCCTATTTGGATGGTATAGATTGGGGAATCAGCTTTGCCTCGAGCTTTCTTAAGCATGGCCCTTGGCTCACCACCACACATAATGGGCTGATTAAAGCCTCCTGCCAAGATTAAAACCTAACATGTCAATCAAATTATCATTAATTAAAACTAATACAAGCCTACAGTGTGAATCACAAATACCATTAAATGCAACCCCAAATTCTTCGTTTGGAGCAAGATTATTTGCAGCTGGATTGTAGAAGATCCTTAGTTTTTCTCCCTGAAATTTTTTTCTATTGAGTTTAGTTTATACTATTAAAAGATGCTGACTAACACCACCAAAACAGTAAATTTCAGCAGCAAAGCATAGCAATGCCATACAGCAGTAGGAGGAAGACCGTTCATTGTTTTCCAATACACAGGAGACCTTCCAAGTTCAAACGTAGCCCAAGTGGGAAGCGTGAACCTGGAAAATAAAGGTGTTTTATGTTATACGAATTCTTTTTAGAAAAGAGAAACTAAATGTGTATACAACTTTAGCAAAGCATGATGGACTAGTTTTATATTTTATTAGCAGAAACAAAGAAAAAATAAATAAATTCATGTCCGAGTTGGGTATTGAAATTTATACTCTTTAATTTCCTCTGCAGGCGCTGTTTCAACGGCTGCTGCGGCACTCACTTTCCCACTGATGTTTACAACTTTCTTCTTCTGGGTAAGACTCCTTGGCAGTGATGATCCCTTAAAGTTGCTACCTACAATGGAATATTATTAATAAACATTCATCCTACTTTGCCTATCGATGTTTGGCTAGGATTATGCAAGCAATTCCATTTCTTGGAAAACAAACAATAGAAATGCAAACCCAAGGTCCCAACTTGACATTATCTTTGAAAGATATATGGACTACAGTAATATATATTACCATATGACTATTAGTGATATCGAATTATCAATACTGTAGCGAGCAGTGAGTGCTAAACCAATTTTCCTACACAATTAAAACAAATTCAAAGTTCAATACAATCCACCAGCTCAGTTAACGACTGTGTTTGTCCTGTACCCCAAAATTTTGATAAGCACACCTCATTTTTCTCGTGCTATTTTCCTTCTTTCTTTCTTTTCATTCTATTTATATAAATATATATATATATATATATATTTTCCATTTATTGGATTCTTTTTTACTTTCTAGGAAGAGGATTAACTTCATTCCTTAACGTAATCAATTGTTTTTAGCCGGAGGGAGATAAAACATAATTCCAAAGCAATCATTCTGATTGCCTGCTCTTGACGGCAAGAAAAAAAGAAAAGATTTAGTGCAAATAGCTATTTATCGTTCAAGATTTCCCAAGTTTGTAAATAAAACGAGATGAAAATACTTAAACAAGGATTAAAGAAGGAAACGCACCAAGAGAGTTTGAGACAGAAGGAGTCGCTTTGTTTCTAATTAAGGACCGCGTGGCAGAAAAGGGTTGCGCAGAAGACGCAAAGATTGACCCATTTGCTGCCGCCATGAATCACAGTTTGTGCCAGCTCCAACTTACTATGAATTGAGAAGCAGAGTATAAGACAGATATGGTTTAAAAGAGTAAGAGAATCAACCACAAACACAAATTCTGAAGAAATATCTTCTTTATATCCATCCATAAACAGACAAAAAAAAACTCTCCAAATAGATGTTATCTTAAATGATTTAAATTATCTGGATCTTATTGCTCCACTTCCATCTGAACACAACCCAAAACCCCAAACCCAACACCAACACCGCCTTATCTGAAAACTCTTTTGTTTGTCTTTTTGTGTCCCTGTCATCCCCAAAAAATAAAAAGTCAAGCAAATTTTTAGCAATTTGACAATACTACAAGCCACAAACTCTCCAACTACAAACCCATTACAGTAAAGTCCTTAGCCCCACATACAACTCATCATCTATATGATACACCCATTTCGCATAGACTAAATCGCCCACAAATCTCACTGACCACAAGCATTCCTCCTCTTCCATGGCTTTGATCACCTCACCACCATCCAATATCAAATCCCACAATTTTGTTCCTCTCTACCGGCTTCGACGAACTGATGGGCCTCTCCGGCCGGTTCATCACCATTCCAATGTTCTAAATTTCGGCACCTACGGTTCAAAGTCCAACAGAGTGTTAGTAAAAGTAAAGCTTTTCACCAATCTGCGTGCCAGTTCTAATACAACAGTAGCTGCAAATGCTAATGCAGCATTAACAGAAACCAGCGAGCCAGAGCCAGAGGAAGAACAAATTAGAGGCAAACGAATTTTACTATCAGACGTGTTGGTGGAGCGGCCAAGGAACGTCTTTTGGGATAGGAAATGGAACTCAATGGATGTGGGTACTGCCGGTGTAGTTTTGGCAATGCATTTGCTTACTCTTTTTGCACCGTTCCAATTCAGTTGGGCTGCACTTTCGGTGGCCGTGACGCTGTACTTTGTTACGGGTCTTTTTGGTATTACTCTGTCTTTTCATAGGAATCTTTCTCACCGGAGTTTCAAGCTTCCCAAATGGCTTGAGTACTTGTTTGCTTATTGTGGTGTTCAAGCAATGCAGGTTCGTGGGATTTCAATGCTAAAGCTTTTAACTTGGAAGATCTCCTGTGTATTTGCTCTCGCTGGTTTTTTGTGACCCTTTTCCATGTTTGTTTGGGTTTGCAGGGGAATCCAATTGATTGGGTGAGTACACACCGTTACCACCACCAGTTTTGTGATTCTGAAAGAGACCCACATAGCCCAGTTGAAGGTTTTTGGTTCAGTCACATGAGTTGGCTATTTGATACCAGTTCGATAATTGAAAGGGTATGAAATTCTCATTTCCTGTCGCTGTTTTTTTCTTGTGCAAAACATCTGCTCAGATTAATTTTTCCCTTTCATTTTTTAATGTGATATTTTGCAGTGTGGGGGACCAGACAATGTTAGGGATTTAGAAAACCAGCCATTCTATAAGTTCATTCAGAACACTTATATTGTTCACCCAATTGCTCTTGGAGTCCTGTTATATGCCATGGGAGGTTTTCCTTTCCTTGTCTGGGGAATGGTAAGGATTCTCTTCCTTTTCTTCTTCTTCTTCTTCTTTTTTTGTTTGTTTGTTTGTTTGTGTGTGTGCAGTTCTGTCCTATAATCCTATTAATTCCTAGAAAAGGAGAATTGCTAGAATTAGGAACTTACAGGCCTAATATTGATGGGGATTACCAACTCAGTCTGTTCCAACCAAACCATTAATTATTTTTGTGGGTCTAAAATTCATTATCCCATTCAAGTAACAAACATTTCCAGACTGTCTCTTCCAGGCAATTGGGCTTGTGATTCATGATATGGAAGTCTTGTATAATTTGGGCTCATATGTGAATTTTTTTACTTTTCCTGTTTCTGTGTGGTGGGTTTTGTTCCATTTTTAGATGGAATTTTAACTTTGACAAATGGGAATTAGATGCATATATCTGAGCTTTATAACTCAATCCTAAAACTTACATTGATCACTGAATTGCAATTCATAGAGAGCCTTAAAAATTGAAATGACCATGGCAGGGTGTGAGAATTGTATGGGTATACCATATCACTTGGCTGGTTAACTCAGCTTGCCACGTTTGGGGGAACCAAGCATGGAGAACCGGTGATCTATCGAGGAACAATTGGTATAGTACCTTTAAACACCAGTTAATAAATTATTGCCCAAACTAATCTGGTTAATTATAAAGTATATTCTCATAAAATCTTGAACTTATTGAAGGTGGGTGGCACTGCTTGCATTTGGAGAAGGCTGGCACAATAATCACCATGCTTTTGAGTTCTCAGCTAGACATGGCTTAAAATGGTGGCAGCTTGACATGACTTGGTATGTAGTTAGATTTCTACAAGCTGTGGGATTGGCAACTGATGTTAAGGTACCAACTAAGGTTCAAAAGCAAAGGATGGCTCTCAACAATTGAGACTCAGCAATTCAAATAGGATGTGAGACTGAGTGAGATTCTTTTTTAGGCTAAACTGTGCTCTCTCTCCATGACCATCAAACTTGTTACTATGTTAATATGATTGTATAAAATTACTGATGGGAACATGTTGTCAATGATACAAGTTTTCTTATATCCAAACGAAGTTTTAAGTAGACCGTTTGCTGTGTGGCTGAAGATCTATTGTTTATCCGTCCGATAGCAACATATACCTTCCATGTCCATCAAAGTGGTCCTTCTTCTTCTGAGTTCGATGTGAGAAATTGAACCTCTCTAGAAGGTGGTCGGTGGTGCTTTTGAGGCCAAAATATATAGTGAAAATTGAACTACCTAAAGTTTATAATTACTTATTAAAATTTGACTGAGAATTGGTCAAGAAGTTCAAAAAGGTAAAGTTATCTGTGTCTGCAATTCTTGACAATTGAGGCTGTTGCACTTGCATTAGTCATGTAATCATTCTGATTGGCAGGTGATTCAAATCAGAAATGTGGATGAATATCATGTAAAATGTGGAATATTCTCGTACTTGAGGCTTATATTCTAGATGGGAATTTCCTTTTTAAAATAGTGGTCTATGAGGTCCTTTACTAGCTTTTCTTCGGAGGCCCCTTAACCCTTCTCTCTCCTTATTTATTTTCCATTTCTGAATTCCATTTGTTTCCTTAAGATAAAAAAGCATAAGAACTAAATACCACCTGCCCTCTTTGGTCCTGATGGTTGAGTATGGTTAACATACACCATCAAGAGCAAAGGTTCAAGGGTTGGTAGAGAGAAGAAGAGAAATATAAATTGATGAGGTATTCTAAAATACCTTTGTTTTTTCAAAACAATAAAATTGGTTTTGTTTCGAAGTGTGTTAGATTTTCGGTAAATGTATGTAGAAAAAGACAAGCGTTTCTTTTCATGGTTTTTATATTTTTTTTCCTTTTTTTTTTTTTTTTGGTTTAAGACTTTTTTATGGGTTGTTTTGTAGCCAAAAAGAGAGAGCCTTTTAATCGTTCCGGTAGTGCACACTGTGTTCAAATATAAGCCTGAGCCATTCGTCTACAACGGTAGACTAATTAAAATTTATAAATATTTTATAGATTTAAAAAATTTAAGTATATTTAATTAAAAAATTAAAATTATGTGTTATTCACCTACACAGCGGCGCATTGGGGATTCAATTGGTTACAAAGATTAGTGGATGAAATTGAAAACCTATTTAAGAAGAATCAGACTAAATGAGAACCCATAAAATGAGATTAAATTGATTTAGTTTTTTAATAAAAATAAATAATAGTAGAAAATTTTGAGAGATATCTATGAACACAGCAGAATCAGTAGTTACGTCAAAGAGTCTAGATATGCGGCGCCAACGATTAGGATTGTTTTGTCGGAGAAAATATTTCTGAGCATGACTCGCAACCTGAGGTTGGCCCGCAAACGTTATCGTGGCCTCTCAACGTAAATAGAAAAGGTAATGAATTTGATAAAATTTGAATTGGGTTTTGAAATTTTGTGAGTTTGCTCAATTTTAGTAGTTCAAACACCTTTTTATGCAACGATATTATTAGAATCGTTATCAAATTTCTTCAAACTTTTTGGGTCTCTTTGGTTATCTATCAGTATGTTTCTGAAACTAGAATTTATCAATTTAGAAAATACGAAATACAGCCAATGAAATATATATATATATATAGGAAAATAACAAAAAAGAAACTTGATAAATATTATATGCACTAGTTAGGAAAACTGGATTCTTTTCGAGGAGGGGAATGCTGGGTATTGGTCTGACTAGGAAGGGTGAGTTTGCAATCTAATGTTGAGGATGAAGATACTATAAGAAATTCCATTACAAGGAAAAATGTAAGACGGGTAAAAAGTATTTTTTTTTTTTTCATTTGAACTTAACAGGGGATATCCCTGTAAAAAAATCAATTGTAGCGAAAATGAGCCGAAGTTGTGGGATTGGCAATTGATGTTAAAGTAACGAACTGAGGTTCAAAAGTAAAGAATAGCTTACCATTCAAAAAAGGAAGTGAGACTGAGTGAGTGAGATTCTTTGGTTTAGGCTAAAAACTTAGCTCTGTCTTCATGACCATCAATCTTGTTGCTATGTTAATATGATTGTATAATCCTGATAGGAACATCTTGATACAAGTTTTCCTGTATCCAAACAAAGATTTAATTTGCCATTTGGTGTGGCTGAAGATTTAATGTTTCTTCGTTTATTAGTTAGGTATACATTCCATGTCCATCAAAGTGGTCCCCCTTGATCTGATTTCGATGTGAGAAGTTAAACCTCTTAGGAAGGTGGTGGTGCTTTTGAGACCAGATTATTTAGCGAAAATAGAACTATACAAAGCTTGTAATTATTTATTAAATTTGACTAAAAATTGGTCATGAAGTTCAAAAAAGTAGAGTTTTCTATATCTGCAATTCTTGACAGTTGAGGGGGTTGCACTGGCATTAGTCAAGTAATCATTCTGACTGGGAGATGATTTACGTCAGAATTCCACTTTTCTATGAGGTCGTTACCCCACTTTTCTTTGGAGGCCCCAAATTTATTTTCTTTTTCTCCTTATTTTTTTATTTTCCCATTTTTTTACAGTTTGTTTTAGAATTCCATTTATTTAAGGATAGATAGAAAAACTAAAAGCAAATTGACGCCTTCCCTCTTTGGTCCTGATGGTTGAGTGTGGTTAATCATCATCATCGAGATCAAAGGTTCAAGGGTTGGTAGAGAGAGAAGAAGAGAAAAAAAGAAGAAGGAAAAAAAAGAGGTATTCTAAAATACCTTTGTTTTTTTACAAAAATAGTTTATTCCTAAAAGTTTTAGATTTTAGGCAAATGCGTGTGAAAAGAAGACACAGATTTCTTTTCATGTTTTTTTATTTTTTTTTTCTATTGTTACTAGTCTTTTTATGTGTGTTTTTTTGGCAAAGTTTTAGATTTTAGGCAAATGCGTGTGAAAAGAAGACAGAGATTTCTTTTCATGTTTTTTTTCTTTTTTTCTCTTTTGTTACTAGTCTTTTTATGTGTGTTTTTTTGGCCAAAAAAAATCTTTAATGGGTTCAGGTAGTGGCATGCCATCGTAGGTGCTTGGATTCATATATAAGCCCTTTGTTCCAACGGTGGACTAAGAAACAACTCCTCTTTCCAAAAAAATGTAATTCTAAAATACCTTTGATTTTGTTTTTATTTTATTTTTAAAAAAAGTCTTTTGATGGTTTCTATATTTTTGTTTTGGAAATAAGTCTTTTATGGTTTTTTTTTA